>JAJOOS010025654.1:0-21828 GCA_029582725.1 Solanum chiquidenum
AAACCCACTTATCCAGATGCAATCAATCTTTACTTACGAATCACACAGTTTTTCATGCATATATTTTAACAATATCCATTCCCTATTCATGTGGGGGACTGTTGGGTTTTAAAGGTGTGAACAGGAAATGAAGAATTGTGACTCTCCTGAAGGATTGTGACTATGCTGAAGGGTTGTGACATTTATTAAAGGTTGTGTCCTTTCTAAAGTGTTGTGACCGTTTGAAAAGGTTGTGCCTTTTCCAAAGTGTTGTGACTTTTCTGAAAGGTTGTCTTCTTTCCGTAGAGTTGTGACCTTTACCCTTTGTTGGCTATAAATAGAGAGGATTTCTCTCATTTTTCTGCACTAAATTCTTCCCTTCTTTTGCATACATTTATTACAAAATAAAATCGATCGATCGTGTCTGTGTGTGTTATTCGTTGATGCCATTTTGAGTTCGTTGAAATTATCGAAGTTTGAGGTACCGCTACTTCTTTAATGGTTTATCCATTTTATCTTGGAAGGAATTAATCTGCAACCTCGGGTAATTGAGGGGATTAAATTTCTTAAGGACACACAGTGGATTCTATGGACTTGGATAGTTCTTTATTTTTTCTTTTCATCGTTTATTATTTCTGATTTGCTAATCTGAATATAAAAGATGACACGTTTCAGCTCCCATCTACTTAAATTTTTTGTCATTATCCCTGCAAGGTCTAATTATATATCTAAGTGCATAATATTATACTAATCATCACAACACATACAATATAGTAAGAAATGTTCTTAAACTAAAGGCACATGTGAGAAAAATTAGTAAATGGGCATATAATTAATACACACAAGATTATGAATACATGACTTAGGCTAATGATTAAGAATCATACCATAATTTCAATAATAGAATTCAACAATATGAAGTTCGAATTAGAGAGAATTTGAAATCATTGACTTTGGGATAATAATCTTAGTTTTAATCTTACTGATTGTAACGGTAGATGTAGAGAGTGATAAAGAACTGAATTTTTACTATGATAGTCTTACATATCTTAAACGTTCCACGAATCAGATGAAAAATCCTAACTTGATGAAGAACGATAAAAAAAAAAAAATCTTAAGATTCTTTAATTTGCTTCTTTTACATCCTATGACAAACGATTAAGATTTCTATTAACAGTTCATGATTAGATGATAGAATTTGATTTGTGGAAAGCTTAAACTCCTTAGAGAAGGATTTACTTGGATGAGAGAAAATCAGTTCTAGGTCTTGAAAGAATGACCAATAAGTAAAAAAATTGGAGTATAATCGACTTAAAGAAGATTTTCGTCAGCCCATTTGCTACTCATTTGCGACCAGCAAGTGGGAACTTGCGGCCCGCAATCGGTCCGTAGCTCATTCCATAACGCCCTCACTTTTTTTTTCCATTTGCGATCAATTTGTGGTCCACAAGTGGGCACTTTCAGCAACAACTGAGTCACATTTGTTTTCAAGAATATCATTTAAAATTAAAATGTTCATAACTTTTGAGTCTGGACTCGAATAGATGAGTGGTTGACAATGTTAGAAAGAAGACTCAAACACCTTTAATTCGTTTAATGGACACCTAATTCTTCATATTTTAAGAGATATGATTGTTTGAAGTTTATCCAAGTAAAAACTTATACCGAAACTCAATCTCAACTTTGACCTAGAGGATTCTCTCCAAAACTCTTTTCACACATAGGAATTGACTTTAACACCTATGCACAATTAAAAAGCACATGATTAGACCTATACATATATGAAAAATGATTTGAAACTTAACTTAAAATTTGCAGGATGTTACGTGTGCGTATTTTGTCATTCCATTGTGATCATGTGAAAAAATTAAACATGAATTAGAATGTTGTAAAAACACATATTTGCTTCTCATCAGATGTTGATCCCCTTGAATTATTCTTGGAGTATGAACTTACAATCGTTTGAACTTCATGAATCATTCATGATGTTTGTTTTTAGATTATTTTAAAGATTTAGAATGTGAAAATTTGAACACCACCGTGCATCACTGCTTAGGTTTGTACTAACAAAGGTGTAAACCTCAAGAATCGTTGCTAGGTTTTGAACTCAAACACATTATATTGGGGTTTCAATGTAACTTCTTCAAACTTTAGTAACAATTGTTGAAGTTATTATGTGTTTTAGTTGATAATATTTTTTGTCAAAAAAACTGGTGTTAAAAGGATTTTTAATTTTATCCCTTCTAATGTACCGTGAATTTTAATATGAAATTAAACACAATAGCATTGAAAATTAATGATTTTGAACTTTTGATCTCCGTATATTTGAACAAACCTTCAAGGTAAAAATCAAAACTTGATAAATTTAAAATTTCTTATAATACAAATGAGGTTAAAAGTTCAAGATTAGTCACCTCCAAAGCCATTGTGGTATATTTATCGAGAAGATTTTAGAAATAGCAAACATAATATACACCATAAGGTTTTGTAGCTATAGTTTCGATAATTGCGCTCCATAACTATCGTTTAATTTGCTATGGAGGCTGACTTTTGTATATTTCTGTTTGTTTGTATATTTCACTTGCGAATATATAAATAGGGTAAATATGTACAAATTTTGTATTTTATACGTTTAGGAATCTTTCAGAACTCCGTTTGTATATTTTGCTTGCCAATATGAGAACAGAGTAATTTATTATGATTTTTTCATAAATCGTATACAAATAGCTAGGGTAAACATATACAAAATTCTGGATTTATACAATCAGAAATTGAATTATACAAATTTTGAATTTATACCGAATTATATAAATTCTGAATTTATATAGATCAGACGAACTATACAACTGATCAGCGAATAGCAAAAATTGGAAAAACTATAATAGTTAATTATAATTTTCTTAATATGTAGCTATAATACCTAATAGGGAAAATTGTATATAATAGCAAACTATTAATTCAAATTAAATGTTATAAACATAGTTTGATTTAATTGTACCCCATAGCAAACTGTTGTTATTTCGTCTCTCTCTTGGTGAATCTCGCTCGCCACTCTTGTTCTCTCCCTCGCCTCTCTCGCTTTTTATACAAACGCAAATGTATAAAATGTGTTTGTGTTTGTATAAAGCGAGAGAAAATTATATATATACATATATTTTCGTTCCCCTCTCCCCCCTCTCCTAGATCTCGCTCGCCAGTCTCTCCCTCGCCTCTCTCGCTTATACAAACAGAAATGTATAAATTGTGTTTTTGTTTGTATAAAGTGAGAGAAAATTATATATACACATGCAAATACATATATCTTCGTTTTATACACTTATAATTATACAATACAAATATTCCTCTGCCCAGACTCTTTTGTCTTTCTATGGATTATATACAACTGTTTTCTTTTGTATATGTATAGAGAAATATACATTTATGTTTGTTATGGAGTGCAATTATGCAAACTATAGCTATAACATATAAATATGATTTTTATGTTTCCTATATGTGAAAGTTGTTCTACCTAATATAGGCTAAATGTTTGATATTTTATGTAACGAAATTCATTGTGAAGGTCCGCAGGCTTGATGTACATATGGGCCAGACAGCCCAATCTATGAAACTCCATATAGATGAGTTAACCCTAATTTTCCTAGTCGACCTACTACTAGGTCTACTAGTATATATGCATGAGTTAAACCTTGTAAATCCCTACTTCAGCAATTTTTCTCTGTGAGTTTTACCCCAATTATAAGCATTTTCCCATTACTATTTATGCTCTCATTAACTATTTTTCTTTAAAAGATACTTATTTGCAAAAAAAATTAAAAATTTCTGTTAGTACTTATTTTTTGTGGGTATTGTTAAAAATGTTGAGATGATGATCGCACTGGGCTCTGAATGTGTTAAATTAGGTCTTAGGCCTAACTCACACCCCAAAAGCTAGTTCAAAGGGAGAAGGATTGTCCAAGCCTTATAAGGAGTCCACCCATCTTATTAACCACCGATGTGGGACTTTTGTCATTCTTTAACACCCCACCTCACGCCCAGTGCTACTTAGCATCTGGTGCGTGGGTATTTTTTGATTTTTGGGGGCCCCAACATCGGGTGAGACGGGCCCTGCTCTGATACCATGTTAAATTAGGTCTTAGGCCTAACTCACACCCCAAAAGCTAGCTCAAAGGGAGGAGGATTGCCCAAGACTTATAAGGAGTCCACCCATCTCATTAACCACCGATGTGGGATTTTTGTCATTCTTTAACAGAATGTTTTGATGGACAATGCAGCCTAGAAAGCTATGTCTGATCACAACTTTACATGAATATTTTTTTTCATAAACCTCAACTTTTCATTAAAAATAAAAAAGTTTTACAGTTCTTGTATATTGTATTATGTAAGATAAATAAAGGTAGCTATAGTAGAGTTATAAAAGGACTTTATAACTAAATTAAAATACGCAAGTATAATATAAAGTATGTATCTAATTTTATTTACACTATATAAAGGGATAAACTTTTATTTTCAATTATAACCTATCACGATTATTGAACATAGAGATAAAACTGTTAATGATACTAGCACTCGATTTTTCCGATTCCATTTACTTTGTTTACATGAATTTGATATAATCCTCAAGGAATTTGATTTATTAATGATATTTTAAAATTCTAAATTTGATCATTATGAAAAAAAAAACATTTTTAATTTGCTCAGATAAAGTACCTGAAATGGAAGGAATATAAATAGTCTTGGGAAAAAAAAAGTTTAACCAAACAAGAAACAAAATAATGTGAAATTTACCTCATAATTGTTATCGATTTCACAAAACAAACAATTTAAGAAGAGCTTTCAGAGGTTTTGATATAAAACAATACATTTTCTCAAAAATATGAAAAACAAAACAATCATAGAAAAATTCAATTCTTATACAAATCTTGTCAAATGAACAAATCATAATCCAAAAAAAGATATTGATTGATAAATCATATTTCTTTTGTAAGTAAAATTTTGTTTTTACAAATTTTCAAATACACATAATTTTTATATTAGTAACTATTATTTTCTTAAAATATAATTCTTTCACACTAGGAACAATTCATTCGAAGTAATAAAAAATGATGGAGCATTACTTTACAAAATATAAATTTACGTGTCAAATTTTACATTAAATATTTTTTTGAAATCAACTATGTTTTCAAATAAATTGAAATTTGATATCATGATTTCATATTGCATGTCCAAACGCAACCTTAGTTTCAATTGCAAACAACACAATATAGAATAGTAATTCAACTGTAAAGATAACTTCAAACACATTGGCAAAAATTCTTGATGAAATATTGGCACAAAATCTTGATCATATTTTATCTTACTATTTCCTTCAAAATTTATGTGAACTAACAATAGGAATTCTTCCTGAGATTAACGTACAGGAGATGAAAAGAAGATTACAACAAAATACACGAAAAATCCAGCTAGTAGAATACCAGCATAAACTAAATTCTGAGAAGACTGCAT
Organism: Solanum chiquidenum; assembly: GCA_029582725.1. Lineage (NCBI taxonomy): Eukaryota > Viridiplantae > Streptophyta > Magnoliopsida > Solanales > Solanaceae > Solanum > Solanum chiquidenum. Next base: position 5,482 of record JAJOOS010025654.1, read on the forward strand.
AGGAAGCTTGTATTCAATACTGCAGCATTTCATTTTCTCTCTCTCAGAAGCCAAAATATGTTCCACATACCTAAAAATTCAACAATTCACAACATAAGAAATTTACAGTAAACTCCTATATCTATAAGGGATAAGAGTTTCATGTGTAACTTACTGCTGAGTGAAAATGGAACTTTGCAAGATATCTGAACTATTCGAGTGTGCTTCTTGCAAGCGATGATCATACAGTAGGGAAGACAATTCTACGAGTTGTTCCTCTAGGTTCTGTTATATGATAGAGTCAGCATATGTCATTTACATAATGATATAACTAGATTTACCAAGTACAGGAAAAGTAATTACTTACATCCAAGTATTTTTCTAGACGATCAACTAACTCATGGGGGAATGGTTCAGGTAAGTTGGTAGTCTTTTTATAGAACTTTTCCAGCCATAAGTCAGTACTTGTTTTGTTCTTTTTACCCTTCACTGGCTCACCAAGAGGAGTTTTCAGATGTTCTGCAGCAAAAATTTGTACAGCCTGGGAAAAAAAAAGATGGGACAGATAAATACAGGTTAGAACAAAAGAGCTAGGTGAATGACAACTAGAAGTACCTCTGATGTCTCCCTGATCCGGTGAAGGGCCGAATCAACACGTGCATATATTGTGTTCCTCTGCAGGTGATGGTAAATGATGAGCGTTTAATTTATGTGAGTTACAATCAAATCTACATCATGTAGAAAGTGTAAAGCAGATAGTGAAGAGCATAACATACCAGGGCGACATCCTTGAGCAATTGACTGACTTGTGAAGTGTTAGAGAATGGTCCAAATGGGTGGCAACCAGTTGCCCAGAGCCAATTTACAACAGGCCTTTCATGCACGTGAGAAGCCTTTTCATATGGAGCACTCAACCCACCCACAACAGAAGCCAGTCCTGCCAATATATGTTGTTGGGCTAGCATTGGAATAGCATGCCTTCTCTCTATTTCTGAAACATAGCTGTCAAATACCAACAGGAAGCAAGTAAAGATCCCCAAACTAGATGCATGCAAGGAGAATAAACATCAGAAAACATTTAATGGAAGGTTTGTAAGTTCACTAATGAAATAATTTGAGGTAGTCTTCTTTTACCATATTTTGTGTTTCTCATAAATGTATTAGACTTAAAACATCAAATCATAATAATGCTTCTGATGAACAGAGAAATAGTCTAGAAAAATTGCATGCAAAATCTTTTAGATGCCTAAAGAACGAATACAGGAGAATATGAGGGAGGCGATGGAAATAAAATCTTGCTATATACTTGGAGTATGGTTCTCAATGACATTTCCTCTATACTTGGTTCCTGTAGTCAGTCCAATTAGCAAAAAGTTGGGCCGGTTGGAGATCAGAAGTCATCGATCTCCATTAAATAGAATAAGATAAAGAGTAAATTTGTTATCAGGGTCTTGCAGCTTTCTATTGGCATACTCTGATACGAGTGGTCGCAATGTCAATTGTAAATACTAATTAAAATCTAAACTCAGTTTACTAGATTTATAATTTATTTGAGGTCAGGAAGACAGAACCAAGGAACTACCACTACTTTAGTAGAAAGAGGTTGCTGCAGCTAAAATATTGCCAACAAAGGAAACTTAAAGCTATCTCCTACCCCTGATAGATTAAAAGTTCCATGATTGTAGTATGCAGTAGAAAGCCATACTGAAGGACACCAAAACAAACAAGATAAATAAGGCAATGAAAACGGAGTAAATACGTCACCCACCTCAAAGGTATCTTATCATTCTGATGTTGGAGTACAATAACTACATCTTTACTTGTCCAAACAAGACTTTCCTCTTCCATCATAAGATGTTCATCCACATCAGCTAAAGATAGAACAAACCTGTAAACAAGGAGGATATTGTTAGAGCATGGCACTCTTGTTCAAAATGGTGGTAATAGGAGAAAAAATCTTCTGGATTTCGATCTTGTTGGGCAATTTTTATATCAGTGTAAAATGTAGAGAACCTGCTTTATTGAATATTGGATGGAGATAAGCCTAGATGGAGCAGAAGGGGTAGTGAGGATTCATATAACCGACCCCGGCTAGGTTGGGAATAAGGCTTGGTTATTTATGTATCTATTCATTGTCAAACAAATAGAAGAAAAGAAACTAAACTTAAAAAGAAATAATCAGAACAGCCAAATAGAAGAGACATGTATTAAAGACTGCTTTTTTGGCATTTCTGATGTATATGTCATCCAATAATTCAGAAACCAAATTGCTATAGGGTCAACTATGTTAAATGGAACAGCATGCAGTACAAGTTTGTTTTCATTCGTCAATCTTACTCATGATATAAATAAAAGATGACAACAGGCATAGTGTAATATGCTATTGTTGCTATCCATGAAGTCCAATATCAAAGACCAATTCAATGATTAATGCAGAAGCATATGATGGGCATACCTAATTATTGAGTGCAATATGTAAAAGGTTCATTACATAAAATACATACAAGCTCCTGAAGATCAAAGACAAGTCTTTTAGCAGTACTAGTAATTGGTACTGAGCAAAAAGGTTCATTACATAAAATACACACAAGCTCCTGAAGATCAAAGACAAGTCTTTTAGCAGAACTAGTAATTGGTTACTGAGTAAAGAAAGAAAGCTCCCAAGGAAATGATCTAGTGGTAAGAGGGCAGTGGATAGGCGCATGTCACTGGTTTGAACCCTGCAACAGACAAAAACTTGGTATTTAAATGGAGAAGGGTAGAGGGGTATGCCCAATATCCACCGAGTTGAGACTTGCACCACTGCTCCTTGGTGATTTCTCAGTTATAAGAAAATCGCATTATCGATTTGTATAGCGATATTTCTGATGTGTTCATTCAGTATCAGAACTCAGAAGACAATGTCAAACATCAGAGAGAGAGAGAGAGAAGTGGCATCAACACAGCAGTTATAAGCAATCGAGAAAAGGCCTCAGTGAAATAAAAGGTTATTGCGCTCACACTGGAATGACTCTGGTACCATATGTGCGGTGCAGATCACCTTGTTTCTTCTTTTTTACTGCTCTTTTCTTCTCCTTCTTTCGATTCTGGTTATAAGTAGCCCAGATAGGTTTATGCTTTAGTACGGAATCACTTGTACCGTCATTCTCATCCATCCAGTGCTAGAAAAAAAGAAAACAGATTTAGAACAATAAGGCAAGAAGTAAAAGGTATATGCATGTGCAAGTTGCAATGGATAAATATTGATACAAGCCACATAGGTGTGTTCTGCAGAATATTTGCAAGGCAAGGAAATGGAGAAACCAACCTGACGGAGGAAAAATTTACTTGAGAGTGAAGGGTCAGAAACCTCAAGTAAACCGGCAGCTAGCACATCTGCGGATCGTTCCATCTCCTGCATTTGTCAATTGCATAGAGAATTTTATGTTATAAGAAACTCCTAATAACCAATCTGACAGAAACATCAGAAGACCAAAACAAATAAATAAATGAACAAAAGATTAATAGAGACATCAGATAACAAAAAAGAACTGACAACCCCTGGAGATAAGGTAAAAAAAGAGACATGTAGTAACAGATACTCCCTCCGCTTCAACTTGTTTGACTGGTTTTGACTTGGCATGGAGTTTAAGAAAGTAAATAAGACTTTTGAATCTTGTCTTCTTAAACTAAAGATATGTAGAATGCACCAAAATGCCCTTTAATCTTGTGGTCTTAAAGAGTTGCCAAAAAAGGAAAGAAACATTCTTTTTTGAATGGATTAAAAAGGAAAGTAAGACAAACAAATTGAAATGGAGAGAGTACACCATTTGCCTACTGAAACTATCTAAAGACCTTTTCCCACATATAATCTTAATGCATTTCACATCCAACTGCATTTATTATCTCAAATGGAGGTAACATAGAAAAGGGAAACGGAAAATCAGGAAACCACCTCTCTAAGGATCGCACCATCAAGATATGTCTTTGTATGTACATGGAAACGTCCATCCTTCTTTGTTTCTTGAAGGGAATGACCCCGCATGGCTTTTGAAACAGCTATAGCCAATTTCTCATGGCGATGCAAAGCATGTGAACCTCCAATCATCACTACTTCCTGTTCTTTGTGAAGCATTTTCTTCACCTGAAGGTCAAAAACTAAAAGTTCATAATTCATGTATGGCCCTGGTTCCATCTAAATTTTAAGTTTTTGTTCTGTTGGGTACCAACATTGTTAGACTCAGTAAATAGACAAGGGAAACTACCAAAAAAAAATAAAAAAAATAGCGAGAGAGAATTGGTAAGGGAAATAGACTTAACGACTAAAGAACAATTATCAGAAACCTTTTATATTCCTTGTCACAAAAGAAAAATAGCCTAATTTAATCAGCAAGGATAGGATTAACATCTCAACAATAAAGTAGGAGTCAAAACCCACTCCAGCCCTCCTCCTTTTGATAAGTAACCAAGTAGCAGTCCTTAAAATGACATCTCTACCAGTAAGGATTGATGTCAAGTATAATAAGAAAGTAAGTATCTGTTTCATCAACATCTGAAAGCTCTACAAGTAGTTTTGAAAAGAAACAGAATTTAAAGTCCCCTCAACATTGTTTAGTGCAAAAGCAACAACATTTTCAACTCAGTCACAAAACAAATAACATATCAACCATCCAAGCCACTGGATACACAGAAAAGCATCATAAGAGACCAGGATAATGAGGTAAAAATTTTACCTCCGCTTCGATTGCTCCAACATCAAGACTATAGTTATAGCCCTTTGTCATGATATTGAAGCGATTATGATTTTGAAGGACAATGATAGGGATAAGCAACCTTGTTGTCATATCGATAGTTTCAAACCTAATGAATACATGATAAAAACACTAAGATTGTATTAGAAGAAAGAACAAAGTTTATCTATAACTGCTACAAATATGAGCACAGAGAAACCAGGGGACAGGGACATTATCTGTAATCATCCTATATTTTCTTTTTTTATCTGTAATCATCCTATATGACAAAAATAAACACATCTAATCCTCAGGATGGTATCTTCATAAGTATGCAAAGAAAAAGATAGATCTGCAATTTCCAATGCCTTCTAGTTTTCTTCCTCTTAAATGTGATGATGCATAAACTACTAGGGATAAGAGTTCAAAAATCAAATACATGCTTAAAACTTATCAAGTGCTTTCAAAACCATGATAACCATCATCAAAAGTAACCCGAACAGTCTAACCTTGTGTGAGGAAATAAAAAACTTTACCTAACATCCGGAGCTATGACATGTTCAATGGTGGTTGCAACTAGAGAGGCAAGCTGCCCAACAAAAATATCATGAGCAGCATGCTCAGTTACTACACCTGACCCTTTGTGAAGCACAACATTCCGCAAACGCGGCAATGATCTGGAACTAATGCTTCCTTCTTCAGTTTCAATCTTTCCATAAGTGCAAGGACCTGCTGAGAGGTCAACCACAACAAACCTGAAATAATAATGCCAGGAAACTCAAACTTATGTACAACAGGTTAAAGACAATTGAACTTTCAACTGATTTATCAGAGTTACAATTGAAAATATGATTCAACAACATAAACTATAAGGTATTTTAACAAAATATGAGATCTAAAAACAAATTGAGGAAAACCAAAAAGGAAGCCAAGTTCGCCAGACCACTAGACACTAGACAGTCTACGAAGAAAGTGAGTCGGCTGCAACATTTCGCAGAACCATTTTTAACTTTTAATTCTAAGTTGCAGAAAACCCATCACCTTTTACCTCCACTGCTTGTTCCTGGCCCAAACAGAAAATCTTGCTTCCATATGTAAGTTAATACAGGGGCTTAAACCTTCTGAGAATACATAAAGAAGCTAAAAAGACTGAAGGATTGAAGGTACAGAGGTACATCCAGACAAAGAAAGAAATTAATCATCAACTTTTTATGCCACATGATCACAAGATCTGTAGCTTTTAACCCACAGCAGAGATATCAAAACTGCAGAAGTCTAAGCAATTCACAAAAATTACTTGAAAGAAAATAGGATGCTCGGGATAAAGATAAACATTTGATTCCACCATAGGGTCAATCTTGAGCCACAAATCAATTAGCATATGAAGGCAGACCGAAAGGTGCAATACTATTATCCAACTAGAGGATGCTCAGTAATTATCTTGTGTAAAGGGCACATTTTGTTATCCCTTATCCGTTCTCTGTATAAACTAAGATAACTGTTTCAACATCAAGTATAACACAGGATATAAAACCAGCAATACCTGCCAGAGCCAAGCCAAACTTGAGAAGCTCCCCCTCCATTATAACGATAGCGATATATGTAATCTCCTTCTTGTTTTTTCATCTCTTCCTCATTAAGTTGTGTAATTCTTCCATACATTAAACTGTCCAGGTCAATGTCCGTGTTCCTTGGATCCAATCTTACCTGCAGTGAAGTTCCCATGGTAACAACAGTCAATCAATGTCCCTATTCAAGACTCAGAAAAAGAAACTTAGTGAATTAAGGTTTGAAGTCTGATGTAATGGGTTAGTGTGCAACAACTGACTTCTCGATAAGGACGAACAACAATCAAAGTTAATGAGAAATAAAAAATTTAAATTTTTTTTAACAAATATTATGGAAAAAAGTCAACCTGAGCACTTCGTATCCTTCAGTAATAAAATCAAACAATTCAAACAAATCAAGAATTTGATGGTCAAGTTTGCCACACATACCTTATCAAAGTTAACAATAAAGATTACAGTAGGCCAGGGTCTATCCATCTCTTCAGCAGACTGTCCCCAACTTTCAAGATCAAATAGGTAAGAATAAAGTTTCTGAAATTCTGGTTCCACGGCAGTTGCCTCAACTTCAAAAAGGGGAACTTCTCTTCCAAAATCAGTCTACAAATCACAAAACAGGTTGACATTTGATTTTGATTTTATGAAGTAGAAACTTAAAATAGGAGAATCTGAGACAAATTCAGAATTAAGATTATCTGGTACAGTCACCTCTCTTGCATTTCCAGCAGGCACCATTGCTGCCTTAAGTGCTTTCTCCAAGGCTATTAGTTCTGGCTGTCCAGCCTGCAGCAACAGGTGACACCAGAATCACAACAGTAACCATAAACTATTAGCACCAACCATTCCATTTTCATCTTCGAAACATCTTAAAGAGTACTCCAAACATCTTTCTTTCTTTTTTTTTCCTCAGTCATTTATCCAAAAATCTAAACTTTTTGTTCATCATATATTTAGGCAAGGGACGCCAAAAATATAATTAACAGCAAGGACTACATCCATTTCCAGTTGAGGTTTCCTTCTCCATTTATCCGATGAAGGACAACTCCTCTCATTGGATCCCCAGTAAGTGAATGTTTAAGTTCGATTAAGTTAATAATTTCCTGCCTTATATCTAGATTACAACAACGTTCTTTTAGAGATAATTTATTGTTTTTTTAGATAAATCTAGATTACAACTACTGCTAAGCTGCATCCCAAATTACTATAAATCACTATTGGGATATGAAAAAAAGAAAAGAGTTATTTTGTTATTTTGTTATTTTTTTTATTGTTCAAAATGAAATTAGAGTTTTGTCTTATTGCTAGGAATAAGCCATCATCCCAGTTCAAAAACCTCAAGAAATTAGGCCATCCGACTTCTATCTAGTGGTAAAGTTTCAAATTTATATGCCACAAAAGAAGAACTTGATATCCTTAATATTAGGATCTTGTTTGCTTAGAACAAAGGAATCCAAGCCGATATTGGCTAATCAATCATTTTGAGGCATAAGATTTGTGAATGAATAACAGAGAAATATTCATAGGATTGTTACCATTTCTTCAAAAAAAATCATAGGAAAGCAACCAACAGTGAGAAAGTAGTAATCATGAATGTAGTGTAGCTCTATTCAAAATTAGAAGAGATCTCCGAACTTAACACGAAAACAACCATGATTCTAAAAGCACCATGGCAAAATGGTACACGTATAAATCATAGAAGGGAGAAGGCTCACCGGAAATGTATTATATACTATGTGATGCTCAATATCAAGTGGTTGCCCTGTCTCCAAACACGAGGGCCTATGAGATGGGAAACTGACTTTCAGAAACTCCTCCAACTTTGGAGAATCTAATGCGTACCTATAGCCCCCATCACCACTAAAACCAACAAGAACTATGTTGACTTCCAGAGGAACTTGAAATGGTACCTGTACAATATTAACACAATTAGGCATCTGAACAGAGCTTTTATATGAAGAGAATTTGAAAAAGTAAATAGCCTGCATTATAACCACAGAGGTTCACCCATAGCCTATTATCTATTTCTCTCGTCAATGAACATATATATCAATTTCGGGCCAAGCCACAGTGCTAATAGCTAAATTACATTTGTAAAAATTTAAAGTTTCAATGTATAGGACTTCTGAGTTGACTGATAACCAAACAGAACAAAAGCAATTACAGCCATAACATGGATTTAAGAGATCCAAAACACATGAAAAGATAGAAATTGGGAGGTTTGCAGTCGAATTTAATAAGAACTTCGAACTAATTTGACTAAATTCCCACTCTAGTTTAAGCAGTGAGCCAGCTAGCGGATAAAATCACAACTTTTTCCATGAATTTTGCAATAAATAAAGATAAAGACGAAAATCAATATGTAATTTAATGTAATTTACGAATATGAGATCTACCTCGGCTCGAGAATGAAGCATTTGACGAACTTCCGATCGAACGTTTTCTTTAACGTCTTGAAAAGCTCCATGGTGCCACTGTTGGTGACCAGGATTACTACGATAGGCTTGAGATGCTGATTCTGACAGAGTCGCGAACAGACTCAGTGCAACTATTGCTATGCAGAAACAGCTAGTTATTCGAATCATCTGTACTTTCTATTTCTCTTTCCTTCTCAAAGATGTAGTATTTGAATGCGGTTGAGCCGAACACGATATCGGCAGAACAGCGTTCAGTTCTCCGGCGAGAAGAATCGCTGTTCCCCGGTGGCCGGAAATGTTTGACCCGTTTCAATGGAGAAGAATTGACAGACGGAGACTGAGTGAGCTTAATCAAAATTCCACAAGTGTCCCTGTTACATATTCTATTTTACGTTTTCTCTACTGCTGTTGTGTGAATCTATTTGCAATGCGGGCCAGACGGGTCTCGTCAAGTCTGTCCTTCAAAGAGGCCCGATATGGTTTTCAGGTCAAAGGAAATATATACTAGTTAATCAGTTATCATAGTTAGACTATAGTTTTAGTTAATTATTACTTGTGATCAATATTCACCGATAATTATGTGGGTTGGCGTTTTGAGTTTGTACAATTCGCACATTTGTATAATTCAAAATTTTTATAATATAATTTGTATAACTTTTGTATAATGTAATTTTATATAATATAATTTGTATAACTGTTTAAATTTGAGATGTTTGTGCTTGTATAAATTTGTTATTTCGAGTTTATACAAAAATAGTTCAATTATGCAAACATACCCGTAAATTATACAAACTAACCCGCGAATTATACAGGGCAGTTTAAACTGAAGCTAATACCCGTAAATATGCAAACTATAACTATGAAACAAACAGAACAGTTTAAACTGTAGCTATAACCCGTAAATATGCAAACTATAGCTATGAAACATAATTAAATTTATTATAATGACTATTTGCGAAAATTCCCCTATAATTTTTGCTTCTTAAATTAATAGTCATTAATTTTTGTTCTTTGGTATTTTGAAAATTTAAGTAATAAAAAGTGATTGAAAATATTTAACATTATAAAAACAAAAAAAAGGGTAAGACTCAAGATATGCTTTATAAGGAAAAAAGAAATTACTTATGTTATGTCTTACAAATCATAAATTCAATTTTAGAATAGTATGCTTTACAAATTCTTAATTCACAAGTTATGTTTTACAAGGCAAAAAAACTACAAGGAAAAATTCATAAGGGGAAATTTACAAGATACAAGTTATATACAATCAAAAGTTTAAACATTATGCATTAAGAAGTTCATGACACACATGTTATGTGTTACAAGGAACAAGTTATGTTTTACAAGACATAATATCAATTTTAGAACCACAAAATTATGTCTCTTGGTTCTCTAAATTTTTGCCAAATAAAGCAAAGTTCACCAACTTATGACTTGCGAACTAAATACTACACCACTTATGTCTCTAAACTTTTATCTTGCGAAATTAGATTACAAGCAAAGATACTTTGACTCGCAAATTTTCATTAAATGAGAAATGAAAATAAAAATTAAAGATCATTCCAAAATAGAGGCAATCTATGGGAAAACTTGTTTTGAGAAAGGCCCAAATGATTTTCAGTATTTGTTGGGGAAAAAAACTTATGCATAGGTACCATCAACTTGATTGGCACAAATGTCTCTATTTTGAGGTGGTGTATAATTGCTGCCCCCTAAAATTCCTGGTCGTTAATTATGTCCTCCAAGGCTTTAAGTAATAAATTAGTGAGCGAAAATATTCCTGACACTGAAATAACAAATGACTTTTTACGAGGTATAAGTATATGTTTTCGCATAATAATATCCAAGATTTATGTCATGAAAGACATAAAATTATAGTATACCGCATAACCTTATTCCTACAAAATTTATGTTGATTGAGGCAAAGGTTTAGTTTTAAAGTCCACAAGTTATGTCGTAAAAGCTACGCCATAACTTAATTCTTGCAAAGCTTATGTCGAGTGAGACAGAAAATCAGTTTCAGAACCCACAAGTTATAGCCTACCACATAACTTAACTCGTACAAAACTTATGTTGTGCGAATAAAAAAAAATGATTATAGAATCCACAAGTTATGTCATAAAAAACATAATGTAATTTTAGACAAAAGTTCTATAAACCTATATCGAGGGACTTAGGTCATAGATAAGGGTACTTTAATCCATAATTTTTTATTAATTGAGACATGCATACAAAAATTAAAGTTCACTCCAAAACAAAGACAATCCATACAAAACTTGATTGTTTATCCTTCCTCTAACCCCATTTTAAGGAAAAAAACTACATAATTAGACATACTTCACTGTCATATATATTATTATTATTATTTGTATTTTTAAAATATTACTTATCCAACCACTAATATTAAGTTTCCTACCATATATTGAAGAAAAATACATTTAGATAGATACATATATTTTTGCTATTAGATATACTAAAATAGCGAGAGAGACGAGCGAGATGGGGGGGGAGGTGAGCGAGATTCGTAATGTGTACAAGATATATATGTATCTGGTGTGATTCACGTGTATTTTGGGATGCCAGATACATGGGAGAGTGGCAAGCGAGATTTGGTATATATCTCAGATACATGCAAATCAAATTGGAAACAATGTATCTAGAACAAATTAAGCCAAGTTTTGACTCATATATCTGAGATACATGTATCTGAACTTATCTGGAGGCACCAAACTTTGGTAAGATACGTAATATTGCAAACTAGAGTGTATCTAAGTAATTAGCTTCTTAACTAGTGAGATTTATGTAAATTCTCCTTTAATTTACATTGGTCTAACCCATCGGTGACCCCTTAAAGTTGGCACGAAGTTTCACTTAGACACCTTAACTGGACGATGTTCATTTTAGACACCTCATGTAGGGTTCCGCTATGTCAATTTTGACACTTTTTTTTTAAATCAATAAAAATATATGAAGTGTGTGTGTTACACTCACGATGACATGTGAAGTGGCGAATTAAACGACGATATTTGTCATTTATTTTTTAAAAAAACAATTCTTAATTAATGAGTTTTGAGTAAAAATAAAAAGTAATCAATGACATACGAATTTTTGCCCAAAATAATTACCAAAAAAAAAGAAGATAAAATCCCCCATGACCCCCACCCCCATCCCCCGATTATCTTCTCCAAGCACCACCCCCCCCCCCCTACTACCCATTTGCAGAAGCAACCCAATTTTTGCAGAAATATCTGCACCTACCCTGTCTCATCCCCCACCCCATTGTCTTCTCCAAATATCCCAATCTTTTTTTTTTTGCAAAAACATCTAGGCACACACCCATCTACACACTATTCTTTTTTTATCAGTGTCTTCTGCAAAAAAAAATTCTTCTTCCTTTTTTACCTTAATTAGCAGGTTTAGAATTCATCAAAAATTAAACTTTACTCCTAAATATTAAATTCTTTCAGGAAAGAATCTCATGAATCATTTAGTATTTGAATCTTAAAACGGACATATTCATAAATTTCTAAAAGAGTTTCCATTATTTTTCATCATTTTAGTGTAACTACTTTTATTCACCATGTTGGATGTTTAAGTTTGCAGAAATGGTGACTGGAAATGGGAAAGAAGAAGAAAAAAAAATAAAAAGTCGATTATATAGGTTTTCCACACGCTGTCAACAAGTGTATTACACTCACTAAGTCATGTAAGCAAAAAATGTCAAAATGATCCAGTGAAATCCAACATGAAGTGTCTGAAATGAACAAAGTCTAGTTAGAGTGTCTAAGTGAAAATTGATGTCAACTTTAGGGGGTCACCGATGAGTTAGGCCATTTACATTCTACGTAGCCCATAAGTAGATGTGTTTATGAAAAATAAAAAAATTGAATCAAATCGAAAACGAAACATACCAAATAAAAGAAAATCTATAATTTTTCACTTAATTTGATTTGATTTTACATTTTTAAAAGCAACATAATTTATTTTGATTTTAAGAAAAAAAAATCACCGGAAAAAATCAAACCAAACTTACTGTAGAAATATATATATATATAAAAGAGTGTACGTACACCTATATATAATTCTTTTTTATACAATGTATATACACTATTTAGAGATATTATAAAATCCTCTCAAAGAATAATGTATTTTCTCCATACACTATTGTCCATCAATTTCATTTTATCCTAACACCCGATAAAAAAAAATGAAAAAACTAAAAACCTCCGTTAGAACAATAAAATAGTTTTGTTTATTGCAAAAATGTTAGAAGTTCACAAGGAGAAAATGTCACTCGTAAAGGGATTTTAAAAAAAAAAAAAAAATCACTAATAAACAAAATTATGACTTTGAGATATCATAAAATTTGAATTAGAAGGTATATTGACTAAATTAAAAATTGATCGTGATTGAATAAAATACATAAAGAAATAGATATAGTAAAAGAGAAAAGAATATCAAAAAGAGCATCATCGAACAGTTTTGTGTTTTGCTATAATATTTGAAGCTATTGGATTAGATGATCTCCTACTCCTGATTCACCTATAATATCATCTCCTAACATATCAATATTTTTGTTAAATTAAATGAGGATATTACAGATAATTCTACATCATCACAACGACCTAGTGGGGTGAAAAAAGCCAAAATAAAGAGAAAAGTCAATGAAGATATTTCATCTTCTTTAAAAAGTGTCGAATTACAAATGATCGGCTTGCTGAGATGTTGGCAAATTCAAATTCAAAGAAGAATCTAGACAGGGAGTTGAAAGATAGATTTTTGAAATTGAAAGAATTTAAAGAAGAAAATAAAATTATATTAATGAATTTGGATGGTATTGCTGATCCAAATGTTCGTGAATTTGTTCGACAAGAACAAATTCGAATAATGGAAAAAAGAAGTCAACAATTTCAGCAGTCGCAACCACAACCACAATAATTTTCGACCCCATACAATTCATATTTTAATAGTATTGATGGATCTGGAAAGAATCTGTCAGATTATTAAGTTATTGTTGTAATTTTTTTAAATTATTATGTTTTGTTGTACTTTATAAAGTTACTATGTATTCTATATTTCAATTTTGATGTATGTCAATTACTACTTTGTTGAATGTTTATTATTTTCTATTATTTTTAAGTATATTGAATTATTTGTTTAAAAATTTATATGTTTGCATTTTTTATTTTTGTGAAGGTTAATTGTAGTTATATCCAATTATAATTTATAGTAGAATTAACATAAATTTAATTTTTTTTTAAAAGTCATATATAGAAAAATTAATTTATAAAATAGCTAACTTTTATATCTAAAATTAATCTTATAAAAAATAATTAAATATACAAGAGATTTAATTAAAACATACAGTTTATATAATGTTTAATTAAAAATTTTGTATTATGAAATAATATTAAAATATTCAATAAAGTGAATTGGTGTGATGAATAGTGTTACATCAAATTTTGTGTAACACTATTCACACACCAAAATGGTGTAAAATTTGGTGTTGGGTTGGAGATGGCCTAATCTCCAACCCAAACATCAAATTTTACACCAAATTTGGTGTCAGCACTTTTTAAGTGTAAATCAACTACAACCCACTGCACCAAATTTTACCCCAAAAAGAAATATTATTTTCTCTCTTCATTATTATATTATTGTTTCTTATTTCATAAAACAAATTCTTTCTAAAACATTCACCATATATAATTCATATTATTTTCTTTTATATTCGTTTAATATAAAATTATTTTATACCATAATATTTTAAATAACATAATTTGCTAGCAAATATTATACATTATACATAATAGTATTACATAGAAAAATTAGAATTAACATAATTTTATTTATTTTAAAAGTCATATCTAGAAATATTAATTTATAAAAAAAAGCTAACTTTTATATCTAAAATTAATATTATAAGAATATTACATAAAAAATAATTAAATATACGAGAGATTTAATTAAAACATACAATTTGTATAATGTTTAATTAAAAGTTTTGTATAATGAAATAATATTAAAATATTCAATAAAGTGAATTGGTGTGATGATTAGTGTTACACCAAATTTGGTGTAACACTATTCACACACCAAAATGGTGTAAAATTTGGTGTTGGGTTGGAGCTCTAAAACACCAAATTTTACAAAATAAGAATTTGGTGTAAAAGTTGATGTTGGGTTGGAGATGGTCTTACATGCCTACTGGCTTATCTAGAATTTACTTAAATATGGTTCTTTACTTGTCGACATTTTTGTCGAGACAAAGAATATATCATAAACTATTCACGCATCATAAAATTGTACACTAGTCATGTTTTATCGAGGCATATATTTTATTTTTTTCAGAACTCATCGTGAGATTATGTGATTAATTTTTTTCCTTTATTTTAATTACTTCGTAAATTAAAGCAGATGCAAGAGAACCTTCCAGCAATTAAAGAGAATATGTTGTACTCAGAAAGAAGCTAGAAGTTTATTTTCAGGTAGCAGCAAATATACTCTAATTATTTCTGCTAATTAATTAATTAATTTAAATGAGTGTGATGAAATTTGTTACTGTATATATGCAGTATGCAAAAACAAGTTGGACCAACTAAAACGGCGTCGTATCGCCCAAAGTAACTCTGTTAGGGATATAATCTAAGTGACTCCTAATGCAAGTTAAAAATGCACAATTCCACGTTAAACGTAATAATAAAGGGAAGGATTTGTATTAGCATTAATTAGAGTTGCACCTTATAATATGTTATGGAAGCATGAAATATATAGTATAAATTTTAAGAATCCGTAAGAGTGAAATTACCTTATATCCCTGCTTTTTTTTTAATTACATAAATTCCATATTTTTTAGACATTCTGGATACATAACTAAGGATCCGGATACATTATTGTTGATACATTATGTATCCATCTGTGGCGCTTATTAAGGGAAAATCAAATTAAGATCCCATAATATCCATCTGTTGCGCTAATTAAGGGGGGAAAAAAAAAAACTGAAAATCAAATTAAGATCCCATAAATTGTGTTATTCCATTTCAGACTACTATCAACGATTTAGTCATATAGCGTAAAGGAACCAAAAAATTCAAAATTCAAATTTCTTCTCCCTTTTCATTGAAGAACCATTCAAATTATGAATATCCATCCGTTGCGCTAATTAAGGGGGAAAAAACTGAAAATTAAATTAAGATTTCATAAATTGTGTTATTCCATTTCAGACTACTATCAACGATTTAGTCATATAGCGTAAAGGAACCAAAAAATTCAAAATTCAAATTTCTTCTCCCTTTTCATTGAAGAACCATTCAAATTATGAATATCCATCCGTTGCGCTAATTAAGGGGGAAAAAACTGAAAATTAAATTAAGATTTCATAAATTGTGTTATTCCATTTCAGACTACTATCAACGATTTAGTCATATAGCGTAAAGGAACCAAAAAATTCAAAATTCAAATTTCTTCTCCCTTTTCATTGAAGAACCATTCAAATTATGAATATCCATCCGTTGCGCTAATTAAGGGGGAAAAAACTGAAAATTAAATTAAGATTTCATAAATTGTGTTATTCCATTTCAGACTACTATCAACGATTTAGTCATATAGCGTAAAGGAACCAAAAAATTCAAAATTCAAATTTCTTCTCCCTTTTCATTGAAGAACCATTCAAATTATGAA
>JAJOOS010025655.1:0-19500 GCA_029582725.1 Solanum chiquidenum
ACGTTTAAATCATCAAATCGAGCTTCATGCCAAGTTAGATCGATTCATGCCAAGTCAGAGGTTGCTTATGTTTTCCCATACTACTCATTCGAACTTCGATTATTCTCTCCTTGTAAACATTATCTTGTTGTATCTTCCTCTCTTCTTATTTTAATTTGAATTCTCTCACCATGTCAACTTTGGTCTCCAATGCATTTCTTACTGTTTGGCTGTCATATTTGAACCATTTTTATGTCTTCGTTCTGCTTACTTTGAGCGACAATAATTGCTTACCCCTTGTAGTTTGAGTTTGTAAAATGTCCACTTCTAGTTCTTGTTTCTTTCCAAATTGCTAGTGTCATTTTTATGTCTTGTTATATCTATATTTGCAACCTTTTGTATGCTAAAAAGAAAGTTCTGTCCATTAATATTTTACTGCTTCCATCATAGTGGCATGTCCTCTTAAATTTTTAGTCACCTGATTATTGAAAATTCTTGGTCTGGCAATGGTTGTTTCCTTTAATGTTTCGTAGTTTCTTTCTTTCCTCTTATAAAAGTTTGAGTTTATTAATTTTTAAGCTTGCATGACTTTCATGTCCTTCGAGTGCTATGATAGGACTATGACAATTAGTGAATTAGATCCTCATTTGTCTACTGTTTTTGGGGAGTTTTGAGGTCTAATTTAGTGGTAGTCATATTTCCATTTACTCTATGAATTTAATTACCAATATATGCTGCTTCTTACTATCTGTTTTCTTCTCTTTTTTTTGCATGAATCTGCCCTGAGTCCTCATGGACTTCTCCATTCTCCTTGCACTCCGAATAGGGCCATAAAGGCCCCAAATCCTCTTTTTCCCTCGAGTTAACCCCCCATTGCAAATCGTGAAGTAACGAAACAGGTTGAAGGCAGTGAATATGGGATGAAATTGAAGTAGCAGGTCCCAGAAAGCCCAAGTAAGGTCTGCATAGATGTTGTATACAGCAGTATACACTCATTCTACAATGATATACAGGTCGAAAATGTGAAAATACAGGGCTGAGATGAAATACAGGTGTTTGGAGGCAAGAAATACATGGAAAGGACTGATACACACGCTGATATACACTGATATACAACTTTTGTATACAAAATCGAGAATTGGGTTGAGGCCCTAAAAAATCAGCATATTTTGGCCTAATGTTTCTGGGCAGCAATAGGCCCAAAGGGCCTAAATGCTTCTCTCCCTCTCTTTATTATTTGATTGCAATTTTTTTTGTTTTATTTTAACTTTAACTTCAGAATTATTAATTAACTTAGTCGAATCCCCAAAAGATGAACTATATTCTTTATGTTGATTTATTTTCCTAAAATTTCATTTTTAATCAACTCTTATACTTTTATTTAACATCTTTAGTCAAAACTTCTTATTTATTTTTAAATTAATAAAAAAATGTTTTCTCGCTTAAATTAACCAATTTGGTTTAAATTATTTTTTAAAAAATGAGTCAAATAAATGCTAATTAATATAGTTTTGTTAAAATTCCAATCATTTATAAATCATTTCAAATGTTTCAATTTAAGTTCTTTTTCTTTCATGAAAAATAAAAAATGTTCTTTATTTAACTATTTTCTCAAAGTTAACTGAATATTGTAAATTATTATATTTTTTATGTTAAATTATTTTCCTAAAAATAGTCAAAATATTTAATCTAAGTCGTAGGATAACCGCATGTTAACGGACGCTTCAAATGCCTGAAAAACCTTCTTGAAGCGTAAATAAGAACCTCTTACCTATTTTCTCTAAATTTTTAAAGACTTAATATGTTAGAGTTTTTTAAAATTATAAGTTTTCTTAATTTCTTTAAAAAAATTAAGTGGCAACTCTTTTCTAACTATTTTTTTCAAATTATTTTATACTTAGAACATTTCAAAAAGTGATTTTGCTAAAGATAGTAAAATTACGGCAACAGAAATTGCGACTCTGCTGGGGAATTTAGGTTCTAAACCATAATAGACTTAGGTTAATTATTAAAGTTTTTAGCATATGCTTACTTGCTTGCTTTATTTTGCATGCCTAATGCTTATTTTTCATGTTTATGTGATATAAACTGCTTATTTGTTATTGTTTATCTGAAATGTTTATTTGTTACTGCTTTATATAAATTGTATATTTGTTACTGCTTTATAAACTGTCATTTCGTTCATACTTCCTCCAATTCTAGAAAATTCACACAATCACACATACACGCGAGGTGTGTTTTGCGCACCCGCAAATTTCTTTCAAAACCCCAAAACTTAGGAGAGTTGGCATATGCGCGGGGTATCCGGATCTTTTTCCATATGACCGCATAGCCTCCTCACTCGAGTTGTCCACTCGGGAACCTTGTGTCTATTAAGTCAAATCTTAGAAAACATAAGATATAGTTAAGCCACCCCTCAATTTAAGTCATGCATGCATACATCTTAGGTGGATCGATTCAGGGTATCGATTCCACATTTAAAAAATCCACCCTTATGTCGACGTGTTTCACAACCCAACGACCAATAAGCATGTTTTGTGCCACGTGATAATGATAGATGGATCCAAGCCAATTTTGATATAATGAGTTGGGAATTTTTTTTTGTTTCCCAAACTCGAGTTGTCTTAAAATTAATGGCTTGGATCAATCTATCATAATCACGTTATGTTGACATTTATGTCCACCTCTGGCAAAAAAGAGGTCCCGTGCATATTAAAATGCATCTTCTTTTATATATTTTTGTTATGTGATTTACTTGCTGCATGATACATGTTTATTCTCTATTTATTTGTTGTTATTATTTAATTATTTGTCCAATTATTAATGTTATTAAAACAACAATTACCCACTTTATACTGATATTTCTCTCTTTTTGACGTTTTTCTTCCTTTTGATTTATTTCCCCCCAAAGGTTGATTTGCGTTGACTACGAACTTGCGGATCACCCATACTTTACGAGATCAAAAGCACGTGCGTCCACAGACATGACTGATTCAGGTGCATCTGATCAAAATGGTTTGGGACTTGTCACTGTCCTGAGAGATAAACCCGAGACTTCAGAAGGAAGGGATCCAATCCCTTATGACGAACACATTGTCGATCTGATGCGAAAAATGGCCAATATGCAAAGCGAGATTGATCGACTTCGAAACCTCACCAATTTGTCCATTACCCTGAACACACCACTTCTTAAGCATGGAACAAACCTAACTACTCCACCTCTTTTTCCACATGTTGACTCTCCTACTCCTCAACACTTTCCACCAAGCCCATCCCTTCACAAGACCAATCCAACTACTTCCAAACAATCCATCAACCCTCAACAACCTAACTTTCCACAGAACAATCCGCAAAAAGCCAACCTTGTACCTTTCACTACTCCATATGCATCCTAAACTTCACTTACCCAAACTCTAGTTATCCAAACTAACCCACTGAACCAAACTACTCCACTAACCTAAACCACCCAAAAATACCAAGCGACCCAACAAATACCAGCGACACACACTGCAATCCCTAACATGCAATATGTGCCTCACGTATATGTAGCGGAAGCTCAACCTTTCGTTACCCCAATACCAAGCATGCCAGAAGTCGATCCATATGAAGAGATGGAGAAAGAAGCAAGGTAAAAAATAGATGACAATGTAGCAAGGGAGATTCATAATTTGAAGGAAGCTTTCAAAAGTATCCAAGCCTATAAGGGGGGTGAAGGTCTTGAATATGAGGATTTATGTGTTCATCCCGATGTTGAATTACCCGTGGGATATAAGGTACCAAAATTTGATGTATTTGACGGGAAGGGAAATCCTCGAGCTCATTTAAGGTCATATTGCGACAAGTTAGTTGGAGTGGGGAAAGATGAGGCCATTAGAATGAAGTTGTTTATGAGGAGCTTGACATGGGAAGCCCTTGATTGGTACACAAGTCGGGACCCTAAAAAATGGAATATTTGGCGTGCAATGGGGCAAGAATTCATGGATCGGTTCAAGTTTAACACTGAGGCTATTCCGGACAGGTTCTACTTGATGAAGTTGGAAAAGAAGTCAACACAGTCATTCAGGGAGTATGCGATGCGGTGGAGAGTAGATGCCGCAAAAGTTCAAGCTCCAATGGCAGAAAGTGAGATGACCGCTCTTTTTATACAATCCCAAAATGATGCAACGTACTATGAAAAGATGATAAGTGTGATAGGAAAAAAGTTCTTTGAGGTTTTCAGGATGGGAGAATTCATTGAAAAATGTATTAAAACTAGGAGAATCACTAATTTGGCAGCCTTGCAAGCAACAAGTAAGGCAATTCAGTCGGATTCGATCGTAGGATCCCTTAAGAAGAAGAAGGATGGGGTTGTCTGCTGTCATGACCATCTAGGAACGTAGGCCGAACAAAATGTTAACATACAAAAATCCATTACCCCAACCTTCCTACTATAGTCAGTATACCCAAATTCCTCAACCTTATTACCAATCTTCACCTTCCCCTTACCCTGTTTACACCACCCAACTGACATATTATCCACCCAGAGCACCTGCCCATCCAAATCCATCACGATATCAACCCGCATATCCATCCCAATCCCATTACCAACCACAAAATTGTCCATTAAATGCACCTATACCCCGCCCAAACTTTGAAAAAGACCAGCCAAAATTTATACCCCACTAGCTGAACCTTTAGCCCAACTATATAAACGGCTGAGAACCGCAGGAGTACTCCAACCAATCCAAGGACGAATTCCCAATCCCCTTCCTGGATGGTATGACGAGACCAAGCACTATGCATATCACTCTGGAGCTATTGGACATGATACTGAAAGTTGCCTTACTCTCAAAGACAAGATTTAGACATTGATCAAAGAAGGAATCATTCAACTCAAAGGTGTTGTCCATAATGTAAACAATAACCCGCTACTAAATCATGGCAATGTTGGCATGATCACCGTTGATTAAGATTGCAACTTGGAAGGGACAATAGTACCAGTCAAGGTAGAGAAGAATGTTGAGACATCGACCTTTATTTCTCCCGTAATCACAGTTCGAGCATGAGCGCCAATTGAAGTGGAAGCTTTTCTTCCCAAGCCTAAGATCATGGCCCTTGTCACTCAACCATCTCTTTTTGACACTAAAGCAGTTCATTGGGATTACTCGACTGATGCAAGGGACAAAGGAAAATGAAATATAGTTGTAGAAGCCGTTGCTGCAGGAATGACAAGATCGAGGCATTGTTATGCACCAGAAGAAGTTGTACGAGGAGGACCAAACAAGGAAAACAACCAAAAAGGGTTGTGACAGAGGCTGAGGTGGAGGATTTCTGGAGAAAGATGCCAACTAAGGAATATTCAGTTGTAGAACAACTGAAGAAAACTCCCACTCAAATTTCCTTAATGGCCTTACTGATGAATTCTGCAACTCATAGGAGCGCTTTGGTGAAGGTTTTAAATGAAGCTTATGTTCCAGCTGAGACCAATAGTGAGAATTTTTCTGCCATGGTAGGAAGTGTTCTGGAAGCTAACAAAGTCTCTTTTCATGACGATGAATTGCTACCTGAAGGCCTGGGACAATAACAAAGCATTGAACATTACCGTCAGATGTAAGGATAAGTTTATCTCCAGAGTTTTGATTGATAATGGTTCAGTTGTTAACATATTTCCTTTCACTACCCTTCGAGCTTTAGGAATTGACATTGGAAAGATTCGTGAAAGTTATGTAAGGGTTAGAGGTTTTGATGGGACACAGAGGGGAGTCATCAGAGAAATTGATCTGCCATTGCAAATTGGACCCGTGGAGTTCGTTGTGGAATTCTAGGTGTTGGATATATCTGCTAGTTATAAGTTATTACTTGGAAGGCCATACATTCATATGGTTGGTGCGGTCCCTTCTAATCTGCATCAGACTTTGAAATTTGTATGGAACCATCAGGAAATCGTTGTTCATGGAGAAGGCAACAACTCGATATATCCTGAAAATTCAGTCCCTGTTATTGAAAGTATGGAAGAGTTGGATGGGTCTGTATTCCATTTTAGGGAAATTATGTGTGCTACTCAAGCTGAAAAGGCAAATTTGCCACGTGTTCTTATGATGGTGGCTTGGGAGATGTTGAAGAATGGTTTTATCCTTGGTCCAGGTCTTAGAGA
This sequence comes from Solanum chiquidenum, assembly GCA_029582725.1. Taxonomy (NCBI): domain Eukaryota; kingdom Viridiplantae; phylum Streptophyta; class Magnoliopsida; order Solanales; family Solanaceae; genus Solanum; species Solanum chiquidenum. Next base: position 6,113 of record JAJOOS010025655.1, read on the forward strand.
GAAATTGGATGGAATAGTGGAACCAATTCAATTATCTGGTCAGAAATACACCTTTGGTCTTGGATACGAGCCTACTCTTGAATAAGTCTCATCGGCTAATATCAAAAGGAAAAGTGACATTCCCTTTTCACAACCTATACCAGCTTTGAATCAATCATTTTCCAAGGCATTTGCTGCACAAGGATTAGAAGAAGCTGTTGAAGACAACCTCGCAGAAGGACTAAATTTTTTTTTCATTGAAGAAGCTGAATGCAATATGATTTTGGATGACTGCACCGAGACCCCAACTATATGGGATGCTATGCCTAGAGATGTTTTGAATAATTGGACTTGTAACCCATCCCCGATTCTATGAGAATCTTGGTAGATGATTGCATTAGAATTAACAAAATGACATGATTTGAATTGAAGCCTGAATCATGTTTTTGAACTTGATATGTTTTGCCTCCATCTTTTCAAAGCTCAAATGCTGAATTTAAGTTACCACTTTTTTGCTTTAAATTTTAAAATTTGTCTTGGATTATTTATTTTATTTTTGTTCTCTCTTTCAGCAAGCAAACTAATAAATCTGTCAATACCGAGAATGTGACATATAATAAAACGAGCAAACAAATCCCGAATGGTGAACAAACTTTTGTAGAATATGAAGAAGATGTGCAGCCTGAAGAGTTGACTAAGGAGTTTGAACATTTTGAGAATAAATAAATGCCAAATTTGGATGAAACTGAGATGATAAATTTGGGAGATTCAGAATTAGTGAAGGAAACAAGAATTAGTGTCCATTTGACTCCGTCCCAAAAGAAAGAACTTGTTGATCTTTTGAGACGATATATGGATGTGTTCGCATGGTCTTATGATGATATGCCAGGTCCAAGCATGGACATTGTTTCACACCGGTTGCCAATTGATCCCTCTTGCCCCCCAGTAAAGCAAAGGCCGAGAAAGATCAAGCCTGATTTGAGTTTAAAAATTAAGGAAGAAGTCTTCAAACAATTTGATGCCAATGTCATCCGGATCATCAAGTATCCTACATGGTTGGCCAACATAGTACCAATGCCCAAGAAAGATGGAAAAATTAGAGTATGCGTAGATTATCGATATCTCAACAAGGCTAGCCCAAAGGATGATTTTCCTCTCCCAAACATTCACATACTTATTGATAATTGTGCAAATCATGAAATGCAGTCATTTGTTGAATGCTTTGCAGGATATCATCAAATTATAATGGATGAATAGGATGTACCTTAGGGAGTATACTGTTATCGGGTAATGCCTTTTGGACTCAAGAATGCAGGGGCAGCATATATGTGAGCTATGACTACCATATTTCATGATATGATCCATAAGGAGATTGAAGTCTATGTCGATGATGTCATCATCAAGTCAAGGAAGAGCTCAGATCATAGAACTGATTTGAAGAAGTTCTTTGACAGATTAAGGAGGTACAATCTGAAGTTAAATCCCGCAAAATGTGCATTTCGTGTCCCTACCGGAAAGCTGTTGGGTTTCATTGTGAGTAGGAAAGGGATAGAACTGGATCTTTCAAAGATAAAGGCTATTCAAGACTTTTCTCCTCCAAAGAGTCGAAAGGATGTAATGAGTTTTCTTGGTCGCCTCAATTACATTAGTCAATTTATTGCACAATCCACTATAATTTGCAAGCCAATCTTCAAGTTTCTGAGGAAAGATGTTGCTACCAAATGGACGGAAGATTGTTAGAAAGCTTTTGACAGAATCAAAGAGTATTTATCTAGTCCACTGGTCTTAGTGCCCCCAGAATCTGGAAGACCATTGTTGTTGTATTTGTCGGTGTCTGACAATGCATTTGGATGTGTGCTGGGACACCATGATGAAACTGGAAAGAAGGAGCAAGCTATATATTACTTGAGAAAGAAGTTCAATCCTTATAAAGCTCGGTATACTTTATTGGAGTGCACATGTTCTGCCTTGACTTGGGTTGCGCAAAAGTTAAGACATTACTTATGTGCGTATACCACTTTTCTCATCTCAAGGATGGATCCGCTCAAGTACATCTTTCAGAAGCCTATGCCTACTGGGAGGCTGGCGAAGTGGTAAATTTTGCTATGTGAATTCGACATTGTTTATGTCACTTAAAAGGCCATCAAGGGACAAGCACTAGCTGATCATATAACTAAAAATCCCATAGATGAAGAGTACAAGCCTCTTAAAACTTATTTCCCTGATGAAGAGATTTTATTTACTGGAGAGGATATTTCAGAAGAATATCCCGAGTGGAGAATGTTTTTTATGGTGCGGCGAATTCCAAAGGAGTCGGTGGTGGAGCGGTGTTGATTTCAGAATCAGGTCAACATTATCTTGTCTCAACAAAGTTTAGATTCTTATGCACAAATAATATGGCGGAGTACGAGGCTTATGTTGTTTGACTCAGAATGGCCGTTGATATGAACTTACAAAAATTATTGGTTATTGGTGATTCAGACTTGTTGATTCATCAGGTTCAAGGCGAATGGAGCACCAAGAATGTGAAGATACTCCCATATATGTTGTACGTGAAAGATTGTGCAAGAAATTTGTCAAGATAGAATTCAAGCATATTCCTCGAGCTCAGAATGAATTTTCAGATGCTTTGGCAACCCTAGATTCTATAATTTAACATCCAGACAAGAACTATATAGATCAAATCAAGGTCAACGTGCAGGATCAACCAGCCTATTGTTTCCATGTAAATGAAGAACCGGATGGATAACCTTGGTACTATGATATTAAGAGGTATCTCCAGGAAGGAGACTATCCGGAGGGCATAAACAGTGTTCAAAAGAGGACACTTCTAAGACTCGCAGGTCACTTCTTCCTAAGTAGAGAAATCCTTTATATAAGGACTCCAGATTTTGGATTATTAAGGTAACTCTCAAGAGGCAAGCAAGTTGATTGAAGAAATACACGGGGGTACATGTGGGCCACACATGAATGTTTTTACTTTGGCGAAGAATATTTTACGAGCTGGATATTTTTGGATGACCATGGAAACAGACTGCATCTGTTTCGTGAGAAAGTGTCATCAATGTCAGATTCATGGTGATTTGATTCAGGTTCCACCAAATGAACTAAATGTGGCGAGTTCTCCTTGGCCGTTTGCAGCTTGGGGCATGGATGTCATTGGCCCTATTGAGCCAGCCGCCTCTAATGGACATAGGTTCATTCTGGTAGCTATTGATTACTTCACAAAGTGGGTAGAGGCATCTTCATACAAGTTTGTGACAAAGAAGGTGGTGACATATTTTGTTCGAAATAACATCATTTGTAGATTTGGGATCCCTGAGTCAATTATCATATATAATGGAGCTAATCTCAATAGCGGCTTGATGCATGAGATATGTGAGAAGTTTAAAATTATTCACCGCAATTCCACTCCTTATCGACCTCAGATGAATGGAGTAGTTGAGGCAGCCAACAAAAATATCAAGAGGATATTGCGGAAAATGATTGACAACTACAAGCATTAGCATGAGAATTTGCCATTTGCCATTCTTGGCTACCGCACCATAATCAGGACTTCGACTGGGGAAACACCTTATCTTTTGGTTTATGGAACAGAAGCAGTGTTACCAATGAAAGTTGAGATACCATCTCTGAGGATCATTCAAGAAGCTGAGTTAAGTGATGCTAAGTGGACACAAAATTGGTATGAACAATTGATGCTTATTGATGAAAAGAGAATGAATGCAGTTTGTCACGGGCAGCTTTATCAACACAGGATGGCCAAAGTGTTCAACAAGAAAGTAAGATTGAGGCAGTTTGAACCGTGACAATTGGTGTTGAAGCGAATATCCCCGCACCAAGATGAAGTTAAGGGGAAGTTTGCACCTAATTGGAAAGGACCTTACATGGTTCACCGAGTATTGACTGGAGGAGCTTTGATTCTAGCGAAAATGGATGGTATGATATAGTTGAAAGCCATCAACGCAAATGCGGTTAAGAGATACTACATCTAGAAGTTTCTATTTCATTTTCATGTAATCTTTTTTCATGTATTGGAACTATGTCTTGACCTGATTCCCATGGCGGGATACGTAGGAAATCCACATCGGATTTGATCTTTCAATACGTTTTGCAAAATTTCTTTTTCGTGTAATATGAACTACACTTGCCTGATACCCTTGGCGGGATACGTAGGCGGCCTATATTGGCTTCGGTCACTTTATTAGAAAATTTTCAATCTTCCCTTTGCTTTGTATGTAACGAACTACATATGGCCTGATTCCTTTTCGATACTTAGGCAATCCGAGGAGGGTTCGGCCCATTTAATGCAATTTCAATTGTATCTTAGGTTATGTTTGGCTTGTTGCCCTTGATATAATAGTGTGCAACTTATAGAAGGTTTGGTATCATCGTGACCAAAGAACAACATATCTCTTTCGCCAAAAACTGGGACAGTTTTTAAGGGAGTCATTGCTAGAAGATATCAAGATATTTGAAGAGTATATGGTCAATCAAATCATCCGATAGAAGAAAGACTTCAGATAAAGGACGTTCTCTTTGTTTCACGATATGTCACAATTTGAGGTTCGACAGAAATTCTTTATTACTATATATACGTATATAATTTTATCTTATTTTTAAATATTATCTTCAATCAAATTTTTCTTGTTTTTATTTCCTTGTTATTCATTAACCAAAATTTAGAATAGACGAAAGTTACAAGTTCAAGCAAAGCTGGAAGGAAGAAGTATGAAGAGTCAGACCTTCAGAGTCAACGCGAATCAACCTCCCCCAAAACTTATAATTTTTCTTTGAGTACAGGTTTGTCAGGATTAGCAGAAGCTGAGAAGTAAATAACGTCTATAGAATCAAAATGCCTATATGACCGAGTGGTTTGAATTACTTACTGATAAATTTACGATATGAAAACTTATAAGTAAAGCTTTACAAAGGTTTCAAAATGTGTTGATACACAAATATTATTTAAACACATTGCATACACTTTTGCTTTGCATAAATTATTTTAAATGCAATGCATAAATGCTTTCAAATATTTTCAAGCGCACTGCACAAATGCTTCGAGATATTTCAAATGCACCGCACAAATGCTTTTGATGTTCTGCATAAATACTTTCAAATATTTTCAAATGCACTGCATAAATGCTTTCGGATATTCTGCATAAATGCTTTCAAATATTTTCAAACGCACCGCACAAATGCTTTTAGATATTCTCAAATGCACCGCGTAAATGCTTTCATATGTTTCACACGAATGCATATTCTGAAATGCACTGCACAAACGCGTTACAAAATGCATAACCTTCAAAAGCTTGATTTCATAATTATCAGCTTAAAAGGCCACATTTTTTGCGTTAAGGCTTCATTCTCATTAATCATCACTGCAAAGCACCATTCTCATGTCTCATCAGCCTTAAACCCCATTTCCATAAACTTTGTAAGATTTTATCTCATTAAATTATTTCGGCTTGCAAGGCCGCATTTTTCATAAATTTACACCCAGGAGATGTTATTTCCATTTGTGTTTATCGCACCATGCCTTATATTTAATATTTATTTACTAACAGGTGCTGAATACGATAAAACATGCCACTTCTCTATATAAATTATAGTTTCTACTGACAAGTTTATTTCAGTCTTTGCAGAGAGCATCCAAGGGGATGAATTCTCAAATCAAACCACAGGTGCGGACGACATTAAAAAGGATGCAACACAACGTGGGACTTTTTCTTAGTAGCGAACTGGGACATAGTCCAATGAGGAATGGCAAACTCTTAGGACGCGAGCTGAGGAGTGACTTTCACCACAATCAAACCACACCCCTATAAGAAGGCATGTGAGTTTTTTCTTAGGTTTATCGGTTCCAGTTTCGCATCCAGAAAATTTTGGATTCACTGGAAGAAGCTTTCCAATCCAAGTGACAATGCGCCAAGAGCTTTGAAAATTATGTATGTGTAAGTTTTTAATTATGGGTCTGAAGCGCGCCACATTCATGGCTAATAGGTTGCAAGCCTCCTTTTCATACTCGACTTATTTTGTCACTCCTCTAGAACCAAATGTTATCTTGCATAATAGATTTCCTTTTCAACTGATCGAGTCAAACTACAAACAGCCTGATTCCTGAGGTCTAAGGATATGTGCGGGCTCAATGTTGAAAACTCGTCTGTATTCCCACATCATCTCTTAAATCTTATTCTCGAGCATTCTGGTTCCTCCATAATTCAGTATCAAGATAGATTTTGAATTCTCTATGAATCATGCGTTAAATCAAGCATATTGAACTACAAGTGACCTGAATTCTCATATAGCCTGAGATATATAGGAAACCCAATTCCGGGGTTCGGTCATAATTCCTAAAGTCCGTACCAAAATCCCTTTTCTAAAAGACGAATATGTAGTTGGTCAAAATTGGATTCGTCAATTTCATTTGCCTCGAATTTCTTTCATTAATCCAAGTCAAACGAGGGACAACTGTTGACACCCAATTTTGACCCTTCACAATATAAATTAGACATCGAGCTTCTTCAATTTCAAGCGATTTAAAATAATTAGTTTTATAAAATTTCAAAAACAAAATAATTATAGTTTGCAAGTTATTTTTAAATACTTTTGTCGCCTTTTTATAATTTTTGAATAATATACATGTTTTACATAATTATGTACATAATTAGTATATTTTATGAATATTCGAAGATCGTCTCATAAGATTTTGCTTAATTAAATATTTGGTTAATTAGTTTAATTATTCAATAGTTTATATTTTTAAATTAATAGTTTAAAATTGAGTTAATTATTTTTTTTCTTTAAGATTAAGAAGCTCGATAATTAATTAATATTAATTTGTCTTATTTAAGTTTTAGTCATAATTCCCTAAATTAAACTCAATTGGCTAACTTCTTAATTCCTATTGTCTATAATTGCAATTTAATTGACAATCTTTTCACTCCCCTTTTAAGCTCATTTTTCAGCTTTAATTTTGGGTCCAATTTCAGTTCAATTTTCAGCCCAATAACAATGCAATTAGTAGCCCACACCAATACACAATTCCAAAGAGACCCATAAAAAATTCTCAATAAGAAAACCCAATTCTCACAACATACACAATAGTACCAGACCCGACCCTATACACTTCTTCCTTCGCCCAAAACCAGTCCAGCAAATCCCAACAAATCGCATCACATCAACCCGACCCTGTTACGCATCTTCTTCTTCACGCGTCCAGAAATCCAGCAGTGACCAGTCGCATAAATCCGGCAAATCTAGAAAAAAGCCGCGTCGTCTGCTGCAGGAGGAACGTCCAATCACATCAATCTGGCAAATCCAGAGAAAAATGTCTTCCTCCTCTTCTTTTACGGTCTTCAATCTAATGCTACATAATGTTTTGGTTTATGATAGTTTGTTGTTTGTTTGAAGCATGATTCCTTCTAGTTGGAAGAATTCTCTAAGTGTCAACTTATATGTTTCATTAGCTTTAAATTTGGCATATCTTAATAGGAGTATAATTTTTTCGTCATTTAAACTTGGTTGAATCAAAATGGCTTAGTTTTGCTTCATTTTCTTTTTTGAATTATGTGGCAGATTCATGTGTGTTTATTTGTTGCACATACTTGTTCATTCAAACCTTATCCTATGTTTGCATAATTTGTATCAGATTCCATCCAGCTTGAGTCTCGTATAAAACTTCATGCTCTGATTTCTGTGATTCTTTGTTGCATTGTCTCATTTAATGATAGTATGGTCTGACCTCGTTCTATATTACGTTTAAATCATCAAATCGAGCTTCATGCCAAGTTAGATCGATTCATGCCAAGTCAGAGGTTGCTTATGTTTTCCCATACTACTCATTCGAACTTCGGTTATTCTCTCCTTGTAAACATTATCTTGTTGTATCTTCCTCTCTTCTTATTTTAATTTGAATTCTCTCACCATGTCAACTTTGGTCTCCAATGCATTTCTTACAGTTTGGCTGTCATATTTGAACCATTTTTATGTCTTCGTTCTGCTTACCTTGAGCGACAATAATTGCTTACCCCTTGTAGTTTGAGTTTGTAAAATGTCCACTTCTAGTTCTTGTTTCTTTCCAAATTGCTAGTGTCATTTTTATGTCTTGTTATATCTATATTTGTAACCTGTTGTATGCTAAAAAAAAGTTTTGTCCGTTAATATTTTACTGCTTCCATCATAGTGGCATGTCCTCTTAAATTTCTAGTCACCTGATTATTGAAGATTGTTGGTCTGGCAATGGTTGTTTCCTTTAATGTTTCGCTGTTTCTTTCTGTCCTCTTTTAAAAGTTTGAGTTTATTAATTCTTAAGCTTGCATGACCTTCATGTCTTTTGAGTGCTATGATAGGACTATGGCAATTAGTGAATTAGATCCTCATTTGTTTACTGTTTCTGGGGAGTTTTGAGGTCTAATTTAGTGGGAGTCATATTTCCATTTACTTTATGAATTTAATTACTAATAGATGTTGCTTCTTACTATGTGTGTTCTTCTCTTTTTTTGCATGAATTTGCCATGAGTCCTCATGGACTTCTCCATTCTCCTTGCACTCCGAATAGGGCTATAAAGGCCCCAAATCCTCTTTTTCCCTCGAGTCAGTCCCCAATTGCAAATCGTGAAGTAATGAAATAGGTTCAAGACAATGAATATGGGATGAAATTGAAATAGCAGGCCCCAGAAAGCCCAAGTAAGGGTGCATAGTTGTTGTATAGGGTAGTATATACTCATTATACAGCGATATACGGGTAAAAAATGTGAAAATACAGGGATGAGATGAAATACAGGTGTTTGGAGGCAAGAAATACATGGAAAGGACTGATATACATGCTGATACACACTGATATACAATTTTTGTGTACAAAATCAAGAATTGGGTTGTGGCCGCAAAAAATAAGCATCTTTTGGCCCAATGTTTCTGGGCAGCAATAGGCCCAAAGGGCCTAAATACTTCTCTCCCTCTCTTTATTATTTGATTGAAATTATTTTTATTTTATTTTAACTTTAGCTTTAGAATTATTAATTAACTTAGTTGAATCCCCAAAAGATGAACTATATTCTTTATGTTGATTTATTTTCCTAAAATTTCATTTTTAATCTACTCTTATACTTTTATTTAACATCTTTAGTCAAAACTTCTTATTTATTTTTAAATTAATAAAAAAAAATGTTTTCTCACTTAAATTAACCAATTTGGTTTAAATTATTATTTTAAATATGAGTCAAATAAATGCTAATTAATCTAGTTTTGTTAAAATTCCAATAATTTATAAGTCATTTCAAATGTTTCAATTCAAGTTCTTTTTATTTATTGAAAAATAAAAAATGTTCTTTATTTAACTATTTTCTCAAAGTTAACTGAATATTGTAAATTATTATATTTTTTATGTTAAATTAATCGAAAATATTTAATCTAAGTCGTAGGATAACCACATGTTAGCGGGCGCTTCAAATGCCTTAAAAACCTTCTGGAAGCGTAAATAAGAACATCTTACCTATTTTCTCTAAATTTTTAAAGACTTAATCTGTTAGAGACTTTTTAAATTATAAGTTTTCTGAATTTCTTTAAAAAATTAAGTGGCGACTTCTAAGTATTTTTCTCAAATTATTTTATACTTAGAACATTTCAAAAAGTGATTTTGCTAAAGATAATAAAATTACGGCATAACATGGGTTGAATCAAAATTTTAATTTTATTGGTCTTGAATTTTACAATGATAAAATTATTGAGTTTGACTGAACCGTATCTAAGTTCTTAGCTCCGCCCATGATAATATGGTGAATTGAGATAAAATATTGTCACGATCCAAAATTCACATGTTGTGATGGCACCTTATGTTACAACTGATAGGTAAGCCAACCCACTAGTTTTTATCAATTTAACTAAATAATTAAGGTGAAAAGATAAACGATAAGTAGAATACCTCAAATACTAAGTCTTTCATAAGTATGAATGCGGAAAAGCTAAATACCACCCAAGATTTTAGTGTCATAAGTACAAGAGCTTCTAAAATAAAGTAGTCAGTAGTGTTTTGAGGAGTCTTGTTCATTTCCATTGTTAAATGCTTAACAATTGAGTTGTCTTTTTTGGCCAGTTGAATGTTTTTCCTCTGAGTATTGAGCTCGGCCAAGGGTTCGCTTGGGAACCAACAATGGTTCTCGAGTGCCAATTATATCCACGGTGTAGGCTCGGGGCGTGACATATTTGGTATTAGAGCACAGAGTTCAAGAGTCCTAGGGTGTCTATGTAGTCATGTTTGTAGAGTCTTAGTTATCGATATGAAGCGCGCCACATCTATAATTAGGAGTCTACGACACTTAGGAACTATCTCACTTTTTCATACTCTTTTGGTGCGATAGAGTTCAACCCTATAAAAGTTTCTTTCTAATTCGTTCTTGTGCGTATCTTTCAGATCATGCCTTCATGAAAAGCTATTTGAGGTCGTCCTATTAGGAGGAATGTTGATCCTCAGGATCAAGGTGTCCCCAGTGCACCAGAAGTGCAACCCCAATGAGAGGTTACAAATGATGAGTTTTGGGATGCTATCTGGATGTTGAGTCAAGTGGTGACCAACCAAGTGTGTCAATAGAGAGGGGTTCAATAGGATGTGGCTGATACATCCGAGATTCGTGAGTTTTTGAATATGAACCCTCCAGACTTCATCGGTTCAGGTGTCACTGAGGATTCAGAAAACTTTATGGAAGAGTTGCTGAAAGTGTTTGAGGTGGTGCATGTTGCAGATGTTAAGCATGTAGAACTAGTTGCATACCAACTCAAGGGTGTTTCTAGGATCTGGTACGACCGATGGAAGGAGAGTAAATCTGAAGGGGCACTAATTGTGAGTTGGGATGTGTTTGAAAGTGCTTTCATGGGGCATTTCTTTCCCCGTGAGCTGAGAAAGGCAAAGGTAAGGGAATTTCCTACTCTTAAGCAGGAATCCATGAGTGTGCATGAGTACAAACTCAAGTTTACTCAACTATTACGCTATGCTCTGGAGATTGTTGCGGATATGATGAGCAAGATGAGCTTGTTTGTGTCTGGGTTGTCTCGCTTGTCGAGTAAGGAGGGTAAGGGAACCATGCTGATAGGGGACATGGACATAGCAAGGCTTATGATCCATGTGCAGCAGGTTGAGGAACACAAGTAGAGAGATAGGTAAGAGTTCCACAGTAAGAAGGCGAAGACAACGGGTAATGAGTCAGGACAGCAAAAGACCAGAAATGCAAACTGGTCATCTTTTCAGCAAAGGCCAACTGGACCTGCTCCATCATCTGCTAGTGCACCTGCACCAAAAAACATAGGTGAGTTCAGAAATTAGAATTCGCAGAACTTCAGAGCTAGACCTACTCAATCTCAAGGTAGTCTGGCACAAGGGGCCAACTGGACCCCTACTTGTTCTAAGTGTGTTAGGAACCACCCAGGAGCGTGCCGTGATGGCTCCAATGGTTGCTTCAAGTGTGGTCAAACATGTCACTTCATGAGAGAGTGTCCTAAGTATAGTCAGGGCAGTGGTAATGGGGGAAATAGAGCCCAATCTTCTTCAGTGGCTCCACCAGACAGAGCTGCACCTAAAGAAGCTACTTCAGAGACAGGCGGAGGAGCAAACCATCTGTATGCTATTACAAGTCGCCAAGAGCAAGAGAATTCATCTGATGTTGTCACTAGTATGATCAAAGTCTTCAATTTTGATGTATATGCATTGTTTGATCTATGAGCAAGTCTATATTTTGTTACTCTGTATATTGCTATGAGTTTTGATATTCTTCTCGAAAAACTTCTTGAGCCCTTCAGTGTTTCCACACCGGTTGGTGAGTCTATTCTAGCTGAGAGAGTTTATCGTGATTGTACCGTCTCTGTCAATCACAAGGACACCATGGCCGACTTATTTAAATTAGACATGGTGGACTTTGATGTTATTCTAGGTATGGACTGGCTTCATGCTTGTTATGTCTCAGTTGATTGTAGAACTCGAGTAGTTAAGTTCCAGTTTCCTAATGAGCCAATTATTGAGTGGAGGAGTAGTTTAGCAGTGCCTAAGGGTTGTTTTATTTCGTACCTTAAGGCCAGAAAGTTAGTTTCCAAGGGGTGCATCTTAGTCTGAGTTACTGAATCTAGTGTTGAGACACCACCTATTCAGTCAGTTCTAGTTGTGAGTGAGATTCAAGATATCTTTGCAGATGATCTTCTTGGAATCCCTCCTTAGAGAGAAATAGACTTCTGTATAGATAATGTTCCTGATACTCGACCTATTTCTATTCCATTTTATAGAATGGCTCCAGTTGAGTTGAAAGAGTTAAACGAGCAGTTGAAAGATTTTTTTTATAAGGGTTTCATTCGACCTAGTGTCTCACTTTGGGGCTCTCCGGTCTTATTTGTGATCAAGAAGAAAGATGATTCTTGTAAAATGTGTACTGATTACCGCCAATCGAAAAAAGTCACTATCAAGAATAAGTATCCCCTTCTGAGAATTGATGATCTATTTGATCAACTTCAGGGTGCCACTTACTTTTCTAAGATAGACTTCAGATCTGGCTATCATCAGTTGAGAGTAAGGGAAAATGACATCCCGAACACAACATTCAGGACCCGTTATGGTCATTATGGGTTTCTAGTTATGTCCTTTGGTTTGACATATGCTCCTACAATGTTCATGGACCTTATGAAGAGAGTGTTCAAGACTTATCTTGATATGTTTGTTATCATGTTCATTGATGGCATTCTAATTTATTCGACGAATGATGAGGATCATGCTAGTCATCTCAGAGATAGGGAGTTGTATGCCAAATTTTCCAAGTGTGAGTTTTGGCTTAAGTCAGTGGCGTTCTTAGGACACATTGTTTCTGGTGAAGGGATTCTAGTTGACACTCAGAAGATTGAGGCAGTGCTGAACTGGTCCGGGCCCATATCCCCAACTGATATTAGGAGTTTCTTGGGGTTGGCTATTTATTATAGAAGGTTTGTCGAGGGGTTCTCATCTATTTCATCCCCGTTGATAAAGTTGACTCAGAAGACAATGAAGTTTCAAGGGTCTGAAGCTTGTGAGAAAAGCTTTTAGGAATTGAAAACATGGTTGACTACCGCCCTAGTGTTGACATTATCGGAGGGTACACAAGGCTTTGTTGTGTATTGTGATGCGTCTAGAGTTGAACTGGATTGTGTATTGATGCAGAATGAAAAGTAATAGCTTATGCCTCTAGACATCTTAGCATTCACAAGAAGAATTACCCAGCTAATGATCTAGAGTTGGCTGCTATAGTGTTTGCTTTGAAAATATGGCGTCACTATCTCTATGGTGTTCATGTTGATGTGTTCACCGATTGCAAGATTCTTCAGTATGTGTTCAATCAGAAAAAGCTTAATCTTAGACATAGAAGGTGGTTGGAGTTACCCAAGGATTATGACATGAGTAT
>JAJOOS010025656.1:0-21729 GCA_029582725.1 Solanum chiquidenum
GGTTTAATTTGTGGAATAGTTTTAAAATTTATTTTGCTTGATATTTTTAATTATATTCAAATCATCATGTTAATATTATATTAATATTTAATTTATTTACTTATGTATAATATTGATTAAAAATTTGAATATGTACATTAATTTTAATTAATTTTTTAATAGATATTTAAAACAATTTGTCTCTATAAATTAATCTTACTATTAAAAGCACCTTGATAGTTATCCTTTTTTCGTAATTTGACTCTCAAAATCACTTTGTAAAAAGGATTAGTCAAACATAATTTGCTTATCAAAAGCATTTTCAAATGAATTAGCCAAACACAAATTATTATTTTTCAAAAGCGTTTTTAAAAAAAGTCATTTTAAAAAAGTACTTCTACAAATAAACAGGTTTTAGTAGCAATGCTAAACATGCTCTTAGTTTGAGTATCTAACTAGATTATCCTGAGACAATATAAAGATTGCATGTAAAAATAATAAATAATGGATTATAATAAATGCAATAATATATTTATGTAAATAAAAAAATTACAATATATACAATAATATATTTATTCAAATAAACAAAATGTGTTTTTTCTAAATTGCTATGAATATCTTAAATTTAATTCTTTCACCCAATTTGATTTTCGTATATAAATATGTATCTTGTTCCAATAACAATTCTAGTTCACCAAGTATTTCTCAAGGAAAAACCAATTTTAATATATTTATAATTAACTTACTGGTTATAAAACTTAAATCATTAAAATGTTTCTATATCAAAATTGATTCTTAATCCTAAAAATAAAAAAGAAATATAATACATGATAAATAATACTATAGTAGTAATTAGTATTATAATAATAAATTATTACTAATAAGTTAAAATTTTCTTCTCTCCTATAAGGCAATTAGGACTCTAAATTTATTTTACCAAATTAGTTTAAGTATTTTGTTTTCTGAGTTACCAAATAAAGAATTATTTACCATTCTTGTTTCATCATGTTAGCAATAAGAATTAAGAACTACGTACGACGCTATAAGACTAGGCCTGCTACTGCCAAAGTTAGAATAGAACGTTGATTAATGAAGAGAAAATAATTGTTTTCGTTCATGTGTTATTGTCTTATTTTGGTTTTGGTCCCTATGATATCTCACTAATCATACTTAATCTTTAATTAATTAAAGTAAGTGATTTCAGTCCTTCTACTAACAGTGAGTATCAATTTAAACAGATCATTTATTGCTATCAGGGGTAATTTTGGTATCACAACAAGAAACACTTCTATGCAGAGAACAAAACCTAAAGCTAGAACAAGTTTATAACTTCTCCGTAACATCCTTTCTTATACACAACCATATCTCAGCCCTATTGCCTTCTTCAATTTGAATGTGAATTCAATCCTCTCATACACTACTCTGTGTTTTCGTTTGTTGATGAACAATTTCTTTTTAGTTGCCTCCCCATTTATATGAGAATACAATCCAGACACTCCTGCAACACAGAAAAAAACGCAGTATACTTATTGAAGAGAAACAATATCATTCAATTTCACAATGAAACTCCGAAGCAAGAATGGGCTACAATTCACGCCGGCATGTAAGTACTCAATTAATTTATTTATAGCCTAAATCTTTGATTATATGGAAATCTGAAAAAAAAAGTTGAGTTACAGAACACAACTAATATTTCACATAAAGAATAAATATCAATTTTTTTTAACAAAAGTTATAAGAATTATAAAAATTTAATATTTGTAGTGCATATTCTAAATTTGTATGACATAGTACATTTTGTGTTTGTTCCACTTATTAGAATACCATAAGCATAATTGAAAATTCAGAAGTGCACACAGTTAAAGTGAAGTAATCATAAACTATGATACATATAAGTCAACTTTTTAAGAACTGTAGTTTGCATAATTCAAATTCAAAATTAATTTAGATTTTCATTATTGGTTACATATTTTTGTGTTGGATTTGTATCATTTACATTTTCTATTGGAGATGTTTATTGTTATAACACTAATAGATTCTACTTTTTCTTTTACACGACAGATGAAGGCGAAGATTCATAGATGTACACCATTAAATTACACTATAAGGGTTGGTGGGTGTTTGAGCCAATGATGAACTATGTTAATGGACATATAGCTTATTATGACTATTGCTATGGAAATGAAAATTCCATTATTCAGATGAGGCAGTGTATGAAAAAGTTTAAAGTCAATGATAAAAAGGTGAAATTTTGGTTCAAGTTTGGCCTTATTTTGAGACGAGTATAAGACTTTTGACAACTGATTTAGATATATATAACCTTGTCTACGAAATACCTAACAGTAGAGAAGTTGAAATATTTGTTGAGCACACGAAAGAGGACCAATGGAACTATGATGTAGCTGATTCCGAGGGCAACCCACTACAAGGCGGAGAAGATTTGATAGATGTGAATGTAACAGAGAAAAATGATGAGAGTGATGCCACATGTGAAGAATGTGAGTCATTTAATGACTGATTATTCCTTGGAAGAAGATGATATGATTTTTGATAAAATCGTTGACTCTACTGTAGAATGGGTTGGCCTTAATGGGAGAAACAGAGAAAATCAAGTGAAAGAAAAAACGATGGAGGTTGGAGTTGCCTCAAACATGTTGGCTATGTTTCACAGTGACACTTGAGAAAATGATTGTGCTACATCAGATGAGGAATTAATGAGTTTACATGGAGATTCTGATGATGAAAATCTTAAAAGATCCACTGTTTTTAACCCAACTAGGGATTTGGAGGATCCAAAATTTAAGTTTACACTTAATATGATTTTCAGCAATAGCAAAGAATTCAAGTGGGCAGTTGAGGTACATGACGTGTTCCAAAAAAAAGACATCAAGTTTAAGAAGAACGAAAGTGCAAGGTCGAGGGCCATTTGTAAGGTGTCAAGTTGCAAATGGTTCATATTTGCATCAAAGTCTAATCAAGATGAACCTTTCAAGATCAAGACAATAGACCCTGACCATTCTTGTGGCAAACAAAGAGATAACAAGACTATTGACTCTGGATTTTTGGCTAAGAAGTACGTAGAAGAATTTAGAATAAATCCAAGTTGGGGAGTAAAAGAATTTCAAACTCATGTGATGAGGACTCATAATTATACTAGTACTCGAACCCAAGCTTATATGGCAAAGAGGAAGGCATTAGATCTAATTACAGGAACTAAAGAAGAGCAATTTGATATGTTATGGGATTACTGTGCTAAGCTAAGGAGGAGTAATCCAGGGACTACATGTATTTTGAAGCTGGATGAAAATCCAAAAACAATGGTTAATGATAGAAAAAGATTTTTGAGACTTTATATATGTTTTGCAGCTTGCAAACAGGGCATTTTAGCCGGATGTCGACCGATAATAGGGGTTGATGGATGCCATTTGAAAGAGCACCAAAAGGGGAGTCAACTATTTACAGCAGTAGGCATTGATGGAAGCGACAACATATATCCTATTGCATTCGCAATTGTAGAAGGTGAACTAAAGGAAACGTGGAAGTGGTCTCTAACACTTCTTGATAAGGACCTAGGAATATCACAAAACCCTTTTGCATGGACTTTCATTTCTGATCAACAAAAGGGTTTAATTCCAGCATTTGATGAGATACTGCCAGATGTTGCACACAGATTTTGTGTGAGACATCTACCCAATAATTTCAAAACTGAAGGTTTTGGAGGACAAGCACTAAAGGATATCCTATGGAAAGCTGCTAGGGCAACTACAGAACCTGAATTCTCCAAGCATATGAAAGATATGGAAAAAATAGATCCAAAAGCTCCAAAATGGTTTATTAATAAGCCACCAAGTCACTGGTCAAGATCTTTTTTCCCTTCTTTTCCAAAATGTGATGTGTTGTTAAACAATTTGTGTGAGTCATTCAATAGTGTACTTCTACATGTAAGAGACAAGTATATTTGGATAATGATTGAATCAATTAGGATCTATATGATGTCCAAACTTCAAAAGAACAGAGATAAAATGATGAAGTACTGCCAGAGAATCTGTCCCAAAATCATGTTGAAGCTAGAAAAATATAAGGCAAAAGCGGCTGAATGTATTGCCATTAAATCTGATCAATTCCACTACCAGATTGAGGACATCTATCTTAGACTATTCTCTGTTGATCTTAAAGATAAGACATGTTGACGTGTTCGTGTAGGAGATGGGACTTAACAAGATTACCTTGTAATCATGCTATTGCAGCTATATGGGTTAAGAAGGATGAGCCTGAAATATATGTTCATGAATGTTATACAGTTGATCTGTACATGAAGAGTTACAGTCCATCCATCCTGCTAATTGTGAGCTTTGAGCAATGGCCTAAGACAGGTATTGAACCACCATTGCCACCAATATACAAAGCACAACCAGGGACACCAAGAAAACTAAGGAAGAGAGGGATTGTCGAGACAACTCAAAAAGAATCAAATTCTGGAAAGCTTACCTTGTTAAAAGCATCAAGAAAAGGCATAAAAAAGAAGTGTGGATCATGTGGAACATTAGGGCACAATAGTAGAAAGTGCCCTATTCTTATGGGGAGAATCCACTCTGAAGTTCAACAGCAACAAATTCATCAACAAGTCAGAAAAGAAGGCCCTTCTACACCTAATAATGCAACAGAAGTAAGTCGTCAAATAAATTGGTTCTTTTCAGTTATTGTTGTCTACTTAATGATGCAATAGAAGTAGTCAAACAAGTCCAGGATAATGATACAATTTTTTTTATTATAGGGTTCAAGCATCATTATTGAGAGTGCGACATCAATGCAGTCCAATTCTTTTATAGCTGAACAAACTGTAATTACCTTTCTTGTTATCTACTAATGTTGCTTGTATCCGACTTACTATCTTCTAATGTTGCTTGTATCCGACTTACTATCTAACTTATTTTCTTATATATATTGTAGGTCAATCAACTTAACCAACCAAGGGTACCAAAAGAGCAATTGAGAAGTTCTGCTTTCATTTAGAAGAAATTGGTGAGCATTCCAGAGAAGCTACAAGACCACTCTTCATCGAAAGAATGGGAACATAATACGTACCAATATCAAAATTACAAGAAGTACTTTCTCAAAGTAGCAAGAGGGTGGGAAGTGATCCACGGGCCAAGAAAAAAAATGTTCTTTAAATAAAGAAGTACATACACAAGTTTAGATCTAGTTCTTTCATTATGACTTTGAAGTTATTCATGTCCATGGATGATTTTGTTTTCTTTTTTGAAACTTTATGCAACTTAATAGTTACTTTTCCATGGTCAGTCTTCATAACTGTTCTTCAATATGACGCGAGAAAGAATTTTTATTGAGTTCCACAAGGATAAAATCTATGACAGACGAGAGAATCAATTATTGAATTCTCATGAGAATTTGAAGTTACTAATTTAAAATTTATGCATCAACTTTAAGTTCACAAAAGATTAGTTTACATAGTTGCTTTAGTCTATCAATTTTAACATGTTTATTGTATTTAAGGATAGTGTATCTTGTAAAATAGTGAAAGGTGCAGAAAGACTAAAAATGTTATTTCTAATTAGCTAATTCCCTTAGACATATCTCAATTAACCATTCAGAAATTTGAACCAAATCCTCCTTCCCCGAGTTTGTTTTCTACTTTGAGTTATTTGTTGCTGAGGCAATCGCCTCAAATTCAATTAGCGGAAGTTCAATTGGATCTTCTTTCTTTAAGTGACAACCCCATAAATTCTATTATCAAATATTTGGCAATAACGAACAAGCTTCTTAGCTTAAATATGGCCAGTAAACACAATTTTCAAATACTAAATTCATTCTACAAAGACTTTCTGTTAGAGAATAAAAAGTTTAAGCTCTTATAGAATGACGTACCTTTAAGGAGATTGAGGTTCAAATGTAAAGTTTTCTATCATTCACTATGGTTGTGATCAACTAGTTCTTCCAACCATCATTTACATCTGCAGTTTCAGGACAAAGCAATAAAATTTAGACCATTTCAGGGCATAGCAACATAGACAACAAGGACCCATATAGCTGACTCCAACTTTCTTGCGACTGACACATGATTTTGTACATCAGTCATTCCATGTGTTATATGGTTCATTTGATTTATATGAAAAATCTAACAGCTATAGTTGGCAAACCGAAGTGCATTTTACTATTTGCAAAGTTGTACGATCAAAAGTCATAACTTCTTATATTTCTAAGAGCCCGAGCAACTAAGGTTGCCACTTGTTTTCTCCTTGTTCGAAAAGTGAAGCAGAAATGATTAAGAGTGTATTTATCTTTATACAAACATTCCGGTTTCAGATCTTAGTTGCCAAAGAAAGTTATCCAAATGCTCGAAGTTGTCCTAAGGAGATACCTTTGGATTGGGAAGGCAGAAATGTCTCAGAAATCACTGCTAGCATGGGAAAAAATTTGCTAATCCAAAGACGGCAGGTGAATTTAATGTCACTGACATTGTAACATGAAATCGAGCTTCCATATGCAAACTATTGTGGAACCTCTATATAAAGGAGAATAGACTCTAGACACACTGCTACTACGATAAGCAAGGATCCATCAAGGAGGTCAGGCCCTATGTAAGTTGGACATCAAGGAAGCTTTTGATAATGTTCATTCGGATTTCCTTGTAAGCATACTCAAGTTAAAGGGCCACCAAACAATCATATTATCATATGATATGATTCCTCTCTGCAAACTGGAAATGGAATGAAGATATTTTCATGGAGGGGTCTTTGGCTTGGACATTCAACTTTAATGGAGCAGCACCTCATTCTTTTCAGCATTGCCCAAAACTAGAATGCTATTGTTTCTAACTTTTAGAATGGGCATGGCTGAAATTTAATTTTAGGCGCGGTATCAATAACTTGAACTGAGCAGTGTGTTTTCTCAAGGACTTAACGTTTATCCCTAGATTTGGGCATGTAGCTTTCTCCGTTCCCCCTTCGTCGGGCGGTGCTTGTGTGGAGGGTGTGCCACCTGAAATCGGGCTTGAAACTCTCACCTTACCAACAAGCCGAGAGTTGATGGCTGATGATCTTGACGTAAGCATAAAAAAATCACACTACCAAAATTTTACCTACCTTAAACTTAAGCTACCATGTACAAATTTTTCGTAAGAAAAGACCAAAAACCTTGATAATTGTAGATAGATGATTCCATCCATCTTTTCTCTTTAGGTAGGGTAGAGAGAAATTTCTTACACTCTTCACTTAGTTGTAAATATTTGGTAGGAGAAATTTGAGATGTGGTCATTGTTTTGAATTGAGTGTTTTCTTCAATTTTGAGATTTATATAGCATATATACGCATAAATACACTTATTATTCACGTGAATATTTAGTCACACACTACATGTGAGCTCTCTACTTCACGTTTTTCATGTATTTCTATTATCAACTTTTAATTAACTTTTCTTATTATTCTTTATCAAGACTCAAGAATGGTTTTATTAACGTGAATGTCTTACAATGAGCCACATGTCATGCTATGTTTTTGTGAGTGCAAAAAGATTTTTTCTTTAAAGAGGTGATTTGTTATCCTATGCAAATTGGTAATTTGTTTTAGACTTTTTAAATTATATATTTTTTTAAAATTCAATATCCAATAAAACAATGTCACGTTATTAATTGAAATAAAAAGAGTAATATAATAGTGATAAATTGTGGTGTGAAAAAACCTTAGGAACAAGGTATTGCATCTTGTTATCCGATATTAAAGAAAAAGAAAGAAAGAATTTAGAGATGAGTGTGAAGATAATACAATAATAACAATTTTTTAAGTGTAATTTGATAAACGGGGTTTGAGAGGATAGTTATATATAACCTTACCCCTTTGATCTTGTGAGGTGAATAAATGATTTTTTTATAGATAAATAATAGGTTCAAGTAAAACATATAAAATTAGGTATGAAAAGAAAATACATGAGTAGTGAAGAAGTTATGTTGAAACAATAGAGAAAATGATTATATCAACAAAAAATAGTACGATAACCGAAGCAAAAGAAACAACATGTAATAATAAAATCAAAGAATAATATAGCATGACTGCATGAGAGTAATAATATTAATACTTATAAGGAAAATTGGATCATATCCTCGGTATGCTAATCCTCGACTTCCATATCCTCCTATCTAGGATCATATATGTGATAAGCTTCAAGTCTGGCATATCTTGTTTAATCACATTTCGACAATATTTTTTTGACCTACCTTTACCCCTTTTTAGACCCACCATTGTCAACCTCTCACACCTCCTCACTAGGGCACATGTGCATCTCATCTTCACATGTTCAAACCATCTCAACCTTGATTCCCTCATCTTATTCACCACGGGGGTCATTCCACTTCGTCCCGAATATCTTCATTCCTAGTACTTGCAAAAAATAACACATATATTCACTCAACTAATTCCTACATTACTAATACATGCATAACTCTATTTATCAACTACCAAATGACCCTTAATGGGATCATTTGTGTAACACCTCAAATTTTGAAAGAACTAAAGAGAAGTTTGTACGAGTCAACATCAGTTTCTAGTTTTGAGTCAACTTCAATCGACCATATAGTTTAGCACATAAAGAATTATATGAACCATGACCTATCAAACTGAAGGTATTTGAGTCCTCTTTCCAACGCCGCTAAGTTTGCTAAATTTCAAGCTCAGAGTAAAAAATTATACCCGTTTGAGTGAAGCCGCTCTATTTAAGGTAATTCATCCATTTTAGAAAAGGGTATTTTGGTATTTTCCTTTTTCCACTAGGCTTAACACGTCTTTTATCACCCAATTAAGGGTCTAATAAGATTCTAAACCATTCTTTATAGTTCCTAAACACTTAGAAAAAATAAGAGAAGAGTTAAAGAAGAGAAAGAGCTAGGTTTTGAGAGTTCGTCAAGATCCCGTTGATTTTCGCCAAGAACATTGTTCTTTCCAGGTATGTAAGACTTCTCACAGTGATGGACTTGTTTGTACTCACACCCTACATCTAATATATCCACAAAATCATTGTATCTAAATGTTTTTTGAGTAGTTCTTGATATTTGTTCGATTTCTTGACAATGGAGATTGTAATTTCTTGTGTGTTGTTAATCTTTAGTATAAGTTGTATTTCCCAAAGGGATTGAGTTGAATTCCTCAGGTATTCATATTGGATTTGAGAATCTAGAATAGTTTAGGAGAATTTCCCCCTTGCCAAATGAGTTAGGACCCTAAATTGAGAAGAAAAATTTGTCGGGTTTCTGGGTATGAGGGTGGGGCGGCGCACCACCATAGCGCCGAACTTCTGTTTAGTAGTTTGGGGCCTAGCGCAGTGCGCCCCAAACTTCTGCCAGAAGTTTGGTGCCCGATGCCCAGCGCCAAGGTCGTGTGGTCCCTTTTCTTTCGGTTCTTCTTTCCGAACGTGTTCCTTTGAATCTTGGCTACGTTCTCCTCTTTGTATTAGCTTCTAAAGGCTCCATTAATGCTTGAGATATCCTACATGTCTTAATCACATGTCTTAATTTACATTTCGAACTAAAGTGAGTTTAAGAGAAAAGTTCAAGAGCTTTTATTGAGTTGATTTTGAGTTCTTGAGCCTGATCATCTTTGAAACTCTATTCCTAATTTTAAATTGCTATATGTTATGCATTGAGGTTCTTGAGTTGATTTTTTCATGTCTATATTTCCGCATGAACCCTATGAATTGAGTATTATTGAGATGAGTAGTATCATTGAGTTCTGTGTTCTGAGTTCTTGAGTTCTGAGCATTGAGTTTTCTATATCTTTATTGAGATCCTTGAGTTGATTTTTTCATGTCTCTATTTTAGCATGAACCCTATTTTGAGTTATAAAGCTTGAGAATCCTTTAAAGCCTATATTTGTGTTTTAAACTGAGTTTTGAGGAAGTAAAGAGGAGTTTGAGAAAGTGTATAAGGGACTGAGTATTTTCCAAACGTTTTATTTTTACATGAAGAAAGAGTATTATTTTGAGAACAGAGAAACTTTGATTTCTAAATGAGTTTATGAGTTCAGAGATATTTCACAGCAGTTACATCTTTTAAGAGGATAGTTTGAGCAATTATCTCAAACAAGAGAATGAGCATGTTTTCTACATTTAAGCACGAGTATTTATTTATTGGGAGTATAATTGAGCACCGGTATGGGGATGAGTTCAGATAACTTAGATTCCTCATAAGCCATGTAGCCAACATGGGTAAAGAATCATAGTTTTAGATGAATCCTTAATGACTTCGGGCATAGATTAGTGGATCCACTTAATTGAGGATTTCTATACCTCGACAAGGTATAAGACAATTCTGACAGCGTGGGCGCGACCCCGTATCATCACATAACTCATAGTGATGATTGTCGGTTAGAGAATCTCTCAAATAAGAGCAAAAAGTAATTTATTGTATTTTATATACATCCTTGAGTTAATAGCTTCTATTTATGAAGATTTAAACATTGCATTTTTATTGCTTTTGTATTGAGTTGAGTTGAGGTGCGTATCTATGTTTTTAGTTCTCCTTGTATGCTCGTACATTCAATGTATTGATGTCATTCGACCTGCATCTTATGATGATACAGATAGAGGTGTTCAAGATCATCAATATGCACTTCGTTGAGATCATTTGACATTCCAGTTAGATTTGGTGAGCCTCCAATTGCATTTTGAAGGATTTCCCTTTCCCCCCTTTCAGTTTAGTCTTTTTAGGGTGTTGTGGGTCTTGTCCCAACATCCATGTTGAACTATATAGGCTTCATAGATAGAAAGAGTCGAGATGTCTCTCAACATTTACTTTTTTTGAGTTGTTTTACAAACTATAAGTATTGCTATTGAGTATTTTTCAGACTCTATGAGTTGAGAGTTTGAGGTTAATAGATTTCATATTATTTTAAGCCTATTATTGTTTGAGTTAGTTTTACGCTTGTAGTCAGCCAGGATGAGGATTCGCTTGGGGACCAACAATGGTTCTCGAGTGCCGGTGTAACACCTAAAATAAAGACTTATAAGAAAGGGTTCAAAAACAGTGTAAGGGTCTAAGGAAGGGTTCAAGGACGGTGAAAGAGTCCACGGTCAGTGAACCCATCCTTGAACCCAAGCCTTGTGAAAATATTCTAAGGCAAGGTCTAAGGAAGGGTTAAAGGACGATGGAAGAGTCCACGGTCAGTGAACCCATTCTTGAACCCAAGCCTTGTGAAAAACATTCTAAGGCAAAGGTATAAAAAAAGGTTCAAGGACGGTAGAAAAGTCTATGGTCAGTGAACCCATCCTTGAACCCAAGCCTTGTGAAAAATATTCTAAGGCAAGGGTCTAAGGAAGGGTCCAAGGACGGTGAAAGAGTCCAGTGAACCCATCATTGAACCCAAGCCTTGTAAAATTATTCTAAGGAAATGATTCGCGGACAGGTTCACGGCCAGTAGAAGGGTCCACAGACGTTAGACCCGTCCGTGGAGATTGACTTGAAAAATAAAACTCGTCAGTTTTTTTCCAAGGTTATATGTGTATTTTTCTATGTATCTAATACCTAAACTAGGTCATTTTAATCCCTATCTTAGACCCTATATAAGACTTTTAAGCCTAAAATTTAACCATTCTAAATCACTTTTTAAATTTCCCCAAATCCCTCCAAGTTCCTCCCCCAAAAATTTCTCTATCTAAAAGCTTGAAGAAGAAGAATGGGATTTCAAGATCATGTCTCCAAATTAACAATTAATTGTGGGCTTTGAACTATAAGGTATGATAGTCTTCATCCATGGATCCCTTTCCTCCATGGAGTTCCCAAATTCTCCAATTTACAAAGTTAGAATTCCCCAATTGAGTTAGGGTTTTCTTCCAGGTCATGTGTTCCTTTAAATATTAATTTATTTGATTGTTTTATGATCTATCAAGCATGAATTGAGATAATTACATGATTTTATGATGAATTCTCATGAACCCATGCTTAATCCATATTTTCTAAATATTGTTGATTGAAAATGGGTTTTGAACTATGAAAGGTGAATTATGGAATTTTGCGTGTTCTTATGGAATTGATGAGACGATGTAGATTGCTTTGAGAGTAAAAGCATAAATGTTGTTGTTGTGATTAATTGTTGTGAAAGGTTTGCTCACATAACTACCTCATGCATGAATGTGAAAGGTTTCCTTACATAAAGGATTCTAAGGTTGAAAGTCTTCTCACCTAAAATGAATCAAAGATAAGAAGCTATTCTAATGAAACCTAGCTTGGATTGGTTACTTAATTGTAAATTTCCATGGATGACATATGACTTGGTTTGGATTGGCGAGGTGACGTGCCCTTCCATAGATTATAAGAACAAGTTAACAAAATGACTATTTCGTGGGATTTACGCTTAGCACCGATAGGATATTGATATGGGAGCTCTCCCATTAGTAAAGGTCGGGTTTCTAGAATCAATCTTTTTATCCCATACCTATGTGCCCCGTAGGATTATTGTCTTAGATAGACATTAGCTAGTGGATCCACATAGGCTAAAAGTTCATGGTTTTACCTTGGCAAGAAGGACACCCCTTTTTGGTGTGGGGTAGACATCGAATTCCGTGTTGATAGCTCACATGGTCTTATATGTCGGTTAAAGGTAAATCTCACACAATAATTAACTAAGGTTACTTCAAGAAGTATCTCACATGTGACTTAAGATGATGTCTATTTGCATTGACCATGTTTTATGACTTATGTCTTCTAGTTCTTTTACATTCATGATTTAGCTTGGTCATTGCACTTTATGAAAATGTCCCTTTTCTCATGTCTTCAAATGTTTTATGCATGACTATCATACTTGGTACATATTTACTAACACATACTCTTGCTTATATTTCCCCACATGTAGGGACCGACCTTATAGATTAGCACTTCCGTGGCTAGGGATTTCATAAAGAAGATTGAAGTTTGGTGAGTCCTCATATTTCGAGGACCGAGCTTGATTTTCCTTTTGTCTTTACTTTCAGTTTTGTAACTTGATGTAGGGATACGCCCCGATATACTCTTATGTACTTAATGGCTTTGAGACGATGTTTAGATTTCCGTTTTTCTTTTTAATCTCTTTATTCTATTTTTTTGTATGATGAACGCCTAATGGCTTGTGTGGGGCCTCTCGAGTAACTATACAACATGTTACGCCTAGGGCCACCTTGGGTCGTGACAGGTGGCCATGTCCATGGTGTAGGCTCGAGTCGTGACAATTTGGTAGCTCGTTTAAATATGAGTTATGCAAGTATTAAATCCTGCATAAATAATACTATATTCAGTAGTTGATTAAGAAGTAAATTATTCATGTAAGATTTGTATATATATATATATATAAACTTATAAGCTATAATGAAATCTATGTACTATTATTCTATGTAGAACATAAGGTAAAATGACTAATCACTATATAATCAATACAAATATAAATAATACATATATTCACTCATAATTAATTCATACATTACTAATACCCGCATAATTCTATCACGATACCAAACTACCCCTATTTGTTTCTAGTAATGGTGTTGAAAAATTTGGAAGGAGTGTCAATCCTTACATCTTGGACCATTTCAAATCCAACACCAAATTTTATATCAAATCTTATTTTGGCGTAAGCTTTGGTGTTATAGTGCTCTAACCCAACACCAATTCTTACACCATTTCAGTGTGTGAATAGCGTTACACCGAATTTGATGTAACACTATTCATCACACCAAATTTCTTTTCAATTTTTTTATTATTATTTATACTATATAAAAATTTCAAAAATATTAATAATATATTGATATTGAAGAGGGAGAAAAATATAAAGGGAATATTCTTTTTTAGTGTAAAATTTAGTGTAGTGAATTGGAGATGATTTGTGAGTCCCTCGTGAAAATTGAGGATTTTTTTCTCTCTACGCGAGAGTAGTTTTCTCCTTATTGTGGGGGCTTAGGAAATGAATATAACCCCTGAGTATTACGATAACTAACCACGTTGTCCATAATATTACCCACGTTCCTCAATTTTCCATTCACAAAAAACACTGAAATGCTAAGTTTAATTCTTTTAGCGTAGGTTTCAACACTGTTTTTTTTTGTTGCTTTACCATTCTCATACAAACTTAAATCTCTCAAAATTCAACTTAAAGATATTCGACTTAGTTGGCTATTGTTCTTAGGATGGCCGACGAGATTACTGATCGACTTCACAAGTTTATTTTTATGGAGAAGGTAAAAGACTCAATTGAGATTGATGTTCAAGACATCATGTCAAGTATGGAAAATTGTAAAGTAAGTTTGCTCAAAAAGGTAATTGCGGATTGGTGTGTTAGGTGTGAAAAATACAATGACTATTCAAAGATGACATGAAAAAGGTGTTATATAGAACATCATGACTCTATGATAAATATCAATCTGCTCAACATACATCAATAGCAACTAGAAATCCATACTAACTCTCATATATTTAACATATCTGAAATATGATTCCAAATCTGGAACATACCACTACATTGAATATCCAATAAAGTAGGCAGTAAGATTGTATATGCTCTCGGGGGACATTTTATGTTGTTGTACCTAAAAATGAAAGAAGAAGGTGGACACATACGTCTAAAGGTCTTAAAGAGTATGTTGGAATGTATGCGTCCACCAGTCTAGATGGGACCAGGTCCTCGCCACAGTCACAATAACAAAAAGTAAAATAAATGCTAAAAGTAAAGATTGCACACACAACTTTACGTGGAAACCTCCTTGCTCAAGGGAGTAAGATCATGACCTGTCTTACAGGAATTTTCAAACTGCTTTTACTAGTCTTCTCAAGCAAAAGTAAAAACCAGTTTACAAAATGAGATTAACCTACTAATCTCCACACTAAGCAATACCTCCTATTACTTAAACGAGCCTAAGCAGATACAACACTGCCCACTATACTAATCCTAACAGATTAATATAGACTTTGACATAAGACACTAAGTTACTCACAACTTAAGTTCTTACAATGATTCACACAAGCTTGAAACGTTTCTAATACAAACGAAACGATTCCTACAATATAAGCACAGTTACAAGCAATCAAAGTAACAACTAGTACAGGAAGCACTTTAAGCAATCGATCAGGTCCCTGCTGCTTTCAAGCTTGAAAATGTCTCTCTTTAAATGAATGAATATTTTGTTGTTTTTGAGTTGAATATATTTGACATGAAGAATTATTATCCAATGTGTAAACAACCTCGTCGATTCTAATTGTTGGAGTACTCTGCAACTCCACCAACTTCCTGACGCAAACAACTTTTATAGATGTACAACATATTGACACTGGACGAGCATACTCTGCAGAGTACCAGATCCCTGCACTTGTGATGAGATCATCAAAATATCTAGGAGCGTTGGCATTTATCATTCCCCCCTTTTTTATGATGACAAACAGCCTACACAAAGCCTCACATGAGTGTAAAGACATTCATTCAAATACATTACAAATTCCCCCTTTGTTCAGTGCAGCAGTAACAACAATGTTCCCCCTTAGTTCAGTGCCCCTAATTCTACAGCCAACCATTACAACAAACTCCCTCCTTTTGACATCATTGAAAAGGTGAAGCAGTAAATATATTCAAGTTAAATGCAAGGTATGAAAGGATTCAGGGCCTTGGGCCACACAGAACATGTGTATGTAAGCATAAAGAAAATATTAAACCACATAAGAATAGGGCATAAACATAAGCAACATTAGATCACAAACATTGACCACTGTAGTCAGTCAAAACAACACAAAGCCACAAGAGTTTTTAATCATGGTTAAGAAAAAAAAGAAACTAGGGAAGCAAGATACGTTTAGGACAGAGGGGGGAAGGGGATTGAGGGTGCGCATGATCAAAGACAAGCGCTCATTTGCATCCTCATAAGCCTTGATCAATTGCTTGTTGAGAGTCTTAACTTCCTCACAGAGTGAGACATTTGTCTTCAGCAGCATTACATTCTCATCCCTCAACTTTTACACCTCATGCTCATCCACCTTAGTAGTACCAGGTCCTTCTAAGAGAGCCTTACGCAATTTAGACTTCAGTTGCACAATCTCAACCTCTTTATCATTTAAGATCATCGTGAGATCAGTCACCTCACATTTAAGAAAGGCTTGCTGATCTAGAATATCCGCCACCCGTGACCTGCATTTGGCCTTCCCTTCAACACACTCACATTCCAGTAGGGTGATTGCAGTAAATATCTGCTTGGTGGTACCAAGTACCCCTCTTCCCAACTGAACTTCAAAATGGTTGAACACATAATTCAGCAGATAACCATATGGAAGCCCATGTCTATCCCTTTTCCAAGTCATTACCCTGTGCATGTGCTCAAGCATCAGACCTAGGAGTTTAATTTCCTCAAGTTCATCCAACTTTTCCATGAGAAACAGATCAGCAACAGATGCTACTATTCATTTTTCTGAGCGTGGAACCAATACCTTGTTGATGAACTCAAAGAGCAGTAGATACTCTCTCTTAAGGAATTTCTTTGGCAACCCTGCACACTTGACTTCCCCACGCTTAGTGGCCCTAGTTGAAGATTCATTGGATGGTCGACAACCTTCAATTGATCGTATTCCCTTCACTGGTACCCCTAGAATAATCCCTAAAGTTTCCTCATCTAGAAGTATTTCAACAACCTTAACAGTAGTCCTTATTCCCCCGTCCTCTAGAAGGTCCATTTTATAGTAGAATTCTCGACCTCAGGCTCATGATGATAAGGTGTTGGGGGTTCGAACAGATGACCTCATTCTTGTAGAGAGACAACATAAAAAATATTTGACATACCAAATTCTGTTATGATATCCGGATAAAAAACTCTGTCGTTTAACACTTTTTTTTTCCATTTCAGTGATCCACTCTTCCCTTGTCATCTCCTGATCTGCAACTGAGATTTTATCAGACAGACTTGATCCCTTTGTCTGATTTGATTTGACTGTTGTTCCCTTTTCACTTTTCCTTTCTTGACAGGCGATTTCTTTCCAACCTTTTGCACCTTCTTTGGTTTTACCCGTTCTTCCTCACTTTCTTTTATTTTCTTAGTCACATAAGCAACAATGTCATCGAACTCAGTATCACTGGACCTGATTGGAACATGGGTAGAGGTAGGTTTTTCAGGTTCAAGGCCTTCCCTCATCCATTTCCTAATCCTTTCAGTTTGAATTTTGCTAGCAGCTATGGCACTCCCCAAAACCTTTTACGTTTCACTCCTTGTAACATACTTCCTTTTGTTCCCCTTAGAGTGAGACACAACCAATTTTCCCTTTCCTTTTATTTGTCGCTCCTTCTCAGACTTAGTAGATTTCGCAATGTGGTCATCCTCAGGAGAGATGTCACCAGTTTCTAGATCTGGTACACTAATTGTTAAGGTGTTGGCTCCTCGTACCCCTATTCTGTTCCATCTCAAGAGAGGGTCTTCCTCTTCATCTTGAGTTTCAACAACACCAGACTTAGGAGTTTGGTAAAAAACTGGTTCAAGACTAAGAGGGACCTGTTACTGTGATCTATCATCTGGTTCTGAGAAATTCAATTGAACATCTCCTCGAAGTGAAGTTAAACTTTGTGGAGCCACCAGTTCAGCCCCTACTGCTAGTGTTTTACTCGAAAAAAGAAAGAAAAATGACTTGTTTCGAAAAATCGACCAAACTTATGACTTGAAGAGAAATCAATTTTCCAAATAGTGTAGCCACTTAATTTTTGTAAGAAATTAAGAACAATTATAAAATTTTCAAAAATTTAAACAGATTAAAATCAATTGAAATTAAAAGGGGGGTTCGGGGTTCAATTTACATTCCAAGAAGGTGTGAGGTCCTCGGAATGTCCGCTAACTTGCGGTTGACCAATGATTTGACTAAAAAAACATCCGACTAACTTAATTTTTTTTAATTAATTAAGAAAACTCATTTTTTTTTATTATTAAGGGGATAACTAAAGGGAACTTTCTAAGGGAGATAATTAATATGTTGACAAGACGATAAATAAAAATAAAGCTAAGTATAAAAAATATAAATATTTTAATTTGAATAAAAAAAGAGAGAAATGACTATCTTTGGGAAATTAATTAAGTCAAACCAAAATCAAATAAGATGTTAGTCAATATAATAACAAATAAAGGGCAAAGGAAAGAAATATCAAATTTGGGCCATGACCCAAATTCATGAACCTGTCCTAATACTAAAAATACCCAAAACATGAGTTTGGGCCTATTTGATCAAAATTATGCTGCTGGGCCATTCTTTTAAGCCTTTGGGCTTCTTTTCATTCTAAAATATCATGATATAAATCAAGTGTATATTACTGTATATGGGCATTTTAAAGCGGTATATCAGCTTTAACTCAACAACACGTACGTTTGCTCCTTTGTCCTGTATTTCACTGTGTTTAAACTTGTATCGATATACTTTGGGGACTGTATATCATGTATACAACGTGTATACATCTCTCATTTGGGACTTTTCTTACCTGCAATTTTAACTTGATCCCCATATTTATCATCTTCAGCCTGTTCACCGGTTTTGCAGCGTGCCAAGGGGTTGATTCGAAGGAAGAAGAGGATATGGGGACTTTATGGCCCATCCGATATACGAGGGGGAGGAAGATGAGAGGAGTCCATGAAGACTCGAAAGGTATCACATTCAATAAAAATGATGGTAAGGATTAGTACTCAAATAACAACATCTCAAAACTGTAAATCTAAATGACTGAGAGGATCGATCACTTACAACAACACGCACATAGTGAATGTAGCTTAACAATCCTCAAACTAAAGTACGACAAATTAATTAAGTTGGGCAGCATAACAGAACAAAGAGCAGTGACTATGAGTTCAAAATCAAGCAGTGAATAAGACTTTCAAGCTAAAAGTAGCTACTGGACAAATCTAATGATTTTTCAGGAGGCACACCAACAAGTAATCGAGAAAATCGACAATTCAATAATATCGAATAAAATAATAGAAGAAATGATACCATGCCGAGAAATATTTTCATGCTCAGGCTATCAATTTTTATCATTTGAAAACAAACTATTTTTATATAAGTATACAAAACAAAGCACCCATCTACACCTATCTAGAACATATGAATAAGGCAATTAGAAAATATTTAACATCAAATTATGACTTGACCCAATATCTATGACCTCTAGGAAGACAAAAGAAACCTTCTTTATTAGCAAAAAGAAAAAAAAACATTTGCTCCTCACCTTATGACATAACAGAGACAAGAATAAATTCAATACGAAAGAAAATGACAAATTTCACATTAAGCTATCAAAAATCCAAACACAAAGAGATTCCTAGACATATGCATGTATAAACACAGTAAAATTCAAAAGGAGAGTATAATCATAGTCATAGCAAAATTAGCTCACATTGTGAACAAGTAACTAACAAATAATCAGATTTCAAAAATATAAAGAGATGGAGAGCGCATGGTGCATATTAGACGAACATCATACTTCATGAGTTGAACAAAACAGTAAAGAATCAACTAAGAGAAATTCAACTAGACACATAATTATATAAAATATCTTATTTATTATTTTAAAATTTATAAAAATGAAAAATTACTTAAAATGACTTTAAAATATATTGAATTTTATAAAAGTCAATTATTTCAATTCGTTTGGAATCTACGAAGCTCGATGATTAATTTATATTGTGGAGATCCAAAATTGGGTGTCAATAACTGTCCCTCGTTTGACTTGGATTGATGAAAGAAATTTGAGGCAAATGAAATTGACGAATCCAATTTTGACCGACCACATCTTCATCCTTTAGAAAAGGGTTTTGGTACGGACTTTAAGAGTTATGGCCGAACCCCAGAAATGGGTTTACTACATATCTCAGGCTCTATGATAATTCAGGCCACTTGTAGTTCGATACACTTGACTTGACGCATGATTTTGAAAGAATTCAAAAGTCATCTCGATATCGAATTATGAAGGGATAGGAATGCTCGAGAATAAGATTTAAGAGCGAATGTTGGATTACAACCGAGTTTTCAACACTGATCCCGCCTACATATCCTTCAACTTAGGGAATTAGGCTCCTTGTAGTTCAACTCAATCGGTTGAAAAGGAAATCTATTATGCAAGATAACCTTTGGTTCTGGAGGAGTGACAAAATAAGTTGAGTATGAAAAGGAGGCTTGCAACCTCTTAGCCATGAATGTGGAGCTCTTCACATCCATAAGTATGAACTTACATGAACATATTTTTCAAAGCTCTTGTGTATTGTCACTCGGACTGGATATTTTCTCCCGGTGAGAGTGAAAAGTTTTTCGGATGCGAAATAGAAACCGATAAATCTAAAGAAAAACCCACATGTCTTCAAATAGGGGTGTGGTTTGATTGTGGTGGAAGTCGGTCCTCAGCTCGCGTCCTAAGAGTTTGATACTTCTCTTCGGATTATGTCCCAATTTGCTGCTAAGAAAAAGTTCCACGTTATGCTGCATCCTTGTTGATGTCGTCCGCACCTGTGGTTTGATTTGAGAATTCATCCTTTTGGATGCTCTTGACAAAGACTGAAATAAACTTATTAGTCGAAACTGTAATTGAAAAAAGTGGTAACATCTCTTACGCCACTTTTTCGGTTATGTTCTTGCATATTTCTGTGGATATATCATTGTCTTTGTGTTTTGAAGTCACTCTTTCTTTGAAAGATGTCATATATGTATGTTCAGTATATGTTTGCACACTAAAAGTAAATAATTAGTAGACACAGTGCCGTTTTAGCTAGCTGTTTGAGTTGAAAAATAAAGAAAGATCATTCATATAACAAATGAGTATATCTTAATGGATATGCATACACATATTTTTCAACAAGATCAGACAATAAAGTAGCATTGAGGATAAAAGATAATGGATACTGCTTTCGAATATTGTATGTCCAGTACAACTTATGATTTGCAGAGGATTTGGAGATGTCATTGCTTGTTTTATGCATGGTGAACTCTGATGATCTCTGAAACGAGCTAATGACTCAATAATTATCCAACTGTAACAAGGTGGATGCTCGATAATATTCCACCTGAAACGAGGTGGATGCTCGATAATATTCCAACTGTAATGAGGTGGAGGCTCGATAATAGTCCAACTGTAACGAGGTGGATGGCTCGATAATATTCCAACTGTAACGAGGTGGATGCTCGATAATATCCCAACTATAACGAGGTGGATGACCCGATGATATTCCAACTGTAACGAGATGGATGTCTCGATAATATTCCAACTGTAACGAGGTGGATGGCTCGATAATATTCCAACTATAACGAGGTGGATGGCTCAATAATATTACAATTGTAACGAGGTGGATGCTCGATAATTTTCCAACTGTAACGAGGTAGATGAATCGATAATATTCCAACTGTAACGAGGTGGATGGCTCCATAATATCCCAACTGTAATGAGGTGGATGACTCGATAATATCCCAACTGTAACGAGGTCGATGTCTCGATAATATCCCAACTGTAACGAGGTGGATGACTCGATAATATCTCAACTGTAATGAGGTGGATGGCTCGATAATATTTCAACTGTAACGAGATGGATGACTCGATAATAGTCAAACATAGTTCAAAATAGGAACCTGGAATGGACAAACAGATTGTCACGACCCAAGCCTAGGGCCTAGACGTGACATGGCGAATGAGGAACCCGAAGGAACCCCAAACAAACCTCTCAAACTTGTCATCACACTTCATCGGTCGCGGAAGTACATTCAACATTAATTAACGGGAAATAGGGACT
>JAJOOS010025657.1:0-15912 GCA_029582725.1 Solanum chiquidenum
AATTTAATTTGCCAATTCGGCTAAAGTCTAAGATGAATTTAAATAAAATTAATTAAGGAACTTCTTAAACTCAACGAAAGGAAATAATTAACTTAATTACAAATCGAACGATTTAAAAATATAAACTATTATATAACTAAACTAATTAACCAAATATTTAATTAAAATAAAATCCTTTTGAGATGATTTTCGAATATTTATACAATATGCTAAATGCTTAATGCTATATATATATATATATTTTTTTAAAAATTCAAAAAGTGACAAAATTACATAAAACTAACTTGAAAATAATTTGAATTTTATAAAGTCAATTATTTCAAATAGTTTGGAATTTTAAGAAGCTCGATGATTAATTTATATTGTAGAGGTCCAAAATTGGGTGTCAACAGCATGTTTGGAGGAAAATGATGACAATAAAGCACGAGGCTGAACATAACATATGGTGGTAGGTAAAAGCTGGAAATTCTAGTTTTTGTTTGACAATTGGATTCAACAGGGTGCCTTATACTATGTAGAAGGAGAAAATGCAATAGAAGAGGAATTGGAGGTCCAAGATTTAATAAGGGGTGGAGACTGGGATATATAAGGATTGATGAGCAAATTATCTGAAGAAATGACAACACATGTGGTGGAAAACATAAAACCTCCCACTGATTCACAGAGGAATGAATCGCCTTGGTGGATGGGTAGTACACAAGGCAATTTCATTGTGAAATCAGCCTATGAATTACTGAGATGGGGAAATGAAAAGAAGGAGGAGTACAAAAGGATTTGGACTAAAGAATTACCTTTCAAGATGAACTTTTTCTTATGGAAGATTTGAAAAAGAAAGATTGCTACAGATGATAATCTAAAAATCATAAAGATTAGCATTGTATCGAGGTGTTAGTGCTGTGAGGAAAAGGCAGAGGAAACAATGGCCCATCTATTTCTAACCGCCCTCATAACTACTAAGTTATATATGGAGGCATTTTGCTATTTTTGCAGAGATAGACATTGAAGATATGCATTGGAAGCAAATCATAATGACTTTGTGGACAATTGACACAACTCCCAAATTGGTGACTGTACATAGAGCGATGCCAGCTATGATAATGTGGATCATATGAAAGAGGAGAAATGAGATAAAGCATGGAGGAAATGTCACTTTCATGGAGATGGTATGGCAAGTACAAGACTTGGTTTGAAAACTAATCAAAACTTTGTACCCATGGATGAAGATAGGAAAGAAAAGTTGGCCTCACACTATTGCCCTGTTGAAGGAATACAGACCAAGATTATACTGCTTGGGAGTGACATGGCAATTCCCTGAAAAAGACAAGTTAAAATGCAACGCTGATGGTGCCATGTTGGGGAAATCCAGGAAAGTGTGCTTCAACTTTATGTGTTCGAGATGAGAAAGAGGATTTGATTTATGCAAAAGCTAGAGGAATCAGAATAGGTACCAATACAGAAGCAAAAGTCTATGTTATTAAAGAAGCGTTGGAGTTTTGTCTAACTCTACACAAGGTATAACCATGGAGACAGACTCACTTACCCTCAAGAGGATGATAGAAAAGCAATGGAAGGTTTCTTGGGAATTACTAGAGATAATAGAAGATATAAGGGTTAAACTATAGTCATTACAAGGAAATATCATACACATTTTCAGAGAAGGAAATATTGTGGTAGATACGCTAGCTAATGAAGTAATAGAAGCACAAAACACAAAGGAGTATCACTGTTTTCAAGACCTACCAGCCAGCATAAGAAAGCAAATCAACTTGGACAAATCACAGATCCCTAATCTGAGGATTAGGACTCGGAGAATAAGCAGGCAATGATGAAGACAAGAATCAACAATGAAGGAAGAAAAACACAGACACATAACACAGAGATTCACAAAGGTTATTACATTAATTACAAACCCAAAGGAAACAAGAAGCACAAATATAAGTTTGTTTGCCTCACAAATGACAATATATGTGAGATTAAACTAGCTAGATGCTCTAGTTACCAAGATGCATCACCAAACAGAGGGATAAATGGAGTCTTCCACCACAGCATTCCAGAACAAGTAACAATAATGAGGAACACGAAGGTGAACCAGCAGAATGGAAGAAAAAGAAAAATGAAGGGAAGGAGATCTCACGAGGAGGCGTCTACACAATGTATCTTGATGCATCAATTACTTGGGGATAAACATCGACAACCTGGGAAGAAAGAGAGGTCAGATCGGCAAAAACAGAACAAAATGAAAGCAAGGTTTTTGGAGCTTACCAAAGGCGAGTGAAGATGATCGACAGAACCATGGAGCTGGAACATACCCAGATGAAGAACAACACAAAGTGGCGACAAAGGGAGAAAAGTACTTATAAGCATGAGATGCAAAGAAGTCTAGAGATTAGGAAACTTTTTTGTTTCCATTTTAGACCAGGCAGTTGAGGCCTAGTCTTGCTATGTAAAGACTGAATTTTCTTTTGCCTTATTTTCAATAACAATTGGTCCAGTCATGGACCAAAAATTGATTTAAAAAAACTATGAAAGAAATAGGGATACAAGATTCTGGAAAAAAAATAGCATACATAGCGAAAATAATACAATCTGTTGAGGAAGGATACAATTTCTAAAAAAAAATACAAATTAACTATGAAAAAAAAAAAGATGCCTGCTTAAGAAATACAAATCCATTTGGCATACCTATTGGAATGACTACAAACTAAAAAAGAAATACAATGTTCTTAATATAAATACAAATGTTGAGTAAAAGAAAAATAATTGATAAACAAAATTAATATGAATACAATTCCGATCCGGTATGAATACAATTTTTGCAACCTTCTTTTCTGACTCTCTCTTTCTTTTTCTTCGTCTGTCGTGTTCCTTTTCCTAATTTTTTGTTCACCAAATCCAAATCTGAAAATTCGTATTCACTTGTGCATAAGTAACCCTATAAGCAAAATTCGAAATTATTAAATATGAATGTAACAAAAATTAAACAATATATGATGTATGGATGCCAATGTAGATTTCTACAATCTACTAAATCTCAAATATGAAAATAAAATTACAAAAAAATTGAACAATATTGCTTAAAAGATGAAAAATCTGATATACATAAAAGAGGAAAATCTCACAAAATATGTGGTGAATATGAAAACAAGCTCACAAAAAAATCAAACAATACTGATTAAAAGATGGAAAATCCAAAATATAAAATACTTGGTGAATATGAAAATAAAATCACAAGAAACTTCACAAAATACTTGATGACTTCGAATTTACTTTATCAATGGGTGAATAATCTTTTGAATTAATTGTGAGATTTCTTAAACAAAGTGTAGGAATTTCGAAGAGTGATTTTCTTGAACAAAGAAAGGAGATAACAATGGTGAAAAAGAGAAGAGAGAGAAAAGAGTAATTTGGGGTAAAACCTAGAAAAGTGGTAAGTGGGTGATGATTTTTTATTTTTTTACTGGATAGTGAATTAAATAGTGGCCTAATTTGAGAAATAAAAGGAAAAAAGATTAATTATATTATGATTCAATTTATTTTCTAAAATACCGACATATTGACATTTTTAATACTTATTTTATAGTGTACATATTTTTAATAATTATGTTAATGATTGTGACTAGTTTGCTAATTTTCCCTTAATTGATGAAAAGGCGTTCCCAACAAGTTGCTAATACTTTTTTACACAAAAATAGTAATATACGTACGCTTTTAGGACCCTTATTTAGACGTTAGCTAATTTTAAGATTTATTTAACATTTAATCAAATTTAACTATTCAAACTACAACTTTTAATACTACCATTATTATCGTTGCAGCTCTTCATCCGCCTCCTCTTATACGTATCAGCATACCACTAGAACTTTTTAAGGTTATTATTTAAAATATATTTAACGTTTTTAATATAGTTAACTATAATCCGATAATCAAATTCTGAATATTTTGTTTCATCACTTACAGTTTGTGTTAACCTTATTTAAAATATTAAATATATTTTAAATGTAATCAGATAAAAAAAAATTGAATGTTTTCTGTCACCCCTTATAGTTTCTATGATCGGTCATACGAATAAATTTGTGTAGACCTAACAATTTTTCTTTCACTTCCTTTTGTTCTCTTATATTAATAGCTTTCTCCTCCCCCTTCCCTTGAATTAATCTTTTCATTAATATTTTTAGACTTGATCTACGCCGCCACAATTGCTTTAAAATATTTTAAAGAGAATCAAGATAAATGTAAAATGAGAAGATTAAGACGATTGAAAAAGGCATTATATAAATAAGAAGATAGCGATAGTCATTAATTATATTATTAATATCAAATGATTTAAGGTTATAAAACATAGAAATGACATTAGGTAGACACTAATGCCTTGTGACACATCTATTTAAGATATATTCAATTTTTTTTAAACCATTTAAGCTCCTTTTTTTCCTTTTAATTTGTTTCCCTCTTTATCTTCATTTTCTTCCTTTTCTTAATCCTCAACCTATTCTTACTTCTTCCGCCTCCTTCTCCTCCTCTTCTTCTTCATCTTCCTTTTTTTGTTCGGTCTCCTCCTCCTCCTTTTCTTCAATAATATCACCAAGAATCAACTCAGACATGTCATTCACAAATTCCTCTTTTTTTATTTCTTCA
This sequence comes from Solanum chiquidenum, assembly GCA_029582725.1. Lineage (NCBI taxonomy): Eukaryota > Viridiplantae > Streptophyta > Magnoliopsida > Solanales > Solanaceae > Solanum > Solanum chiquidenum. The sequence goes on from JAJOOS010025657.1 coordinate 4,636, forward strand.
TCGAAAACATCATCAAGAACCTTAAATGAAAAACGGATGACCTTATAACTAACCCACATTCGAGGATTAGTCAATCTAGACACTTCATGAGTATGTTGTTGTTGGTTCAAGTGAAAAATAACATGTGGTAATGTACGAGTAGAGGAACATGAATCATGTGACATTTTTGACAAAAGAATTTCAAATGTTGGAGGTTTAATGATACTGGTGTTAATCTAATCTATTTATAGAAAAATGAAATTACTACACAATTTGATTGAGAATGTGATTCGAAAAATCTACGCCTAATTTTTGACTCCTTTTCTTTCTTTCCATCAAATATTTTCTTTTTTTAAAACATGCTTTGACTAGGATTTAGGTAAATAAAAAATAATTAGTCTTACGAATTTAGTTTAGTATTATTTATATCTGTATATATCAGCGTATATTTGTCTATATACATTCTATATATTTATATTATTATTAAAAAAATATGAATATTAAAATGCTAAATGTGCAACGATGAAAAAATCTCTAAAATGTTGAATGACTTTTATACTCTTCAATATTTAAGTATATTTTCAAGAACATTATTTTATATTGGATAATATCATAAAAATTATGACTTTAAAATTAACTAAAATTATGATAAAAAATTTATGGGTACGTATAATAGAGATTTTAATACAACACAAATATATAATATCATTCTCTTTAACATGGGCACAAGTAGTTTACCCTAAAAAAATGAGCAAAAATATGGATTGAGCTCTAAACTCTATTCTATGTATTTTTCTTATATATGTATTTCGATTGGATGTATGTAATCACAAATTTAAATGGTGTGATTACTGAGTACTGAATATGCAGTACTGATTTTAGGTGTATTTACGCATTTAAGTACCATATTTTATCCATAGTTTAGCTAAGTTATTAGTATAAACTTACGTACATTTATATATAGTTTTTATGTATAATTGTTATGATGAGCTAATATGTATAATTAAACTGATTTCAGGCTAAAAAGGGAAAGGAATGAAGCAAAATATGCATTGATACTCTAAGTGAAGCATCCCAGACTGAAATGCACCCAAATAGGCTTAAGAAGTAGAGTCCACAGCTCGGGGCACACACAATGCGTTGGCCTCCGCACCGTACTTTATGGAGGATATTTTATGCGATGCATGGAGAAAAAGATCAAATGGGTGAGATAGACCCAACAGCGTGGACCCCCTGCTACATGATGGGCTTTGCATCGCACACCCCTATTCTACAGACGTAGAGTTGACCAAGTCAAAGAAGAGTCCAATCATGTTTAGAATTTCGATTCTGCTATTATAAATAGGTCGTAAGAATGATGTGTTTAGGATTACGCACTATCATCTGAATGTAGTTTTTAATCATTGTTTTTTTCAATCTACTCTAGAATTGTTCTTAGGTTTAATTATTGATTTCATAGAAGATCATTATGGTACGAACAAAATACTCTTGCAAGAGCTACATTAATCAAAGATTTAATCTATTTTCTTTAATCTCAAATGTTATTTAGTTACTAAAATTACTTTTATTATTATGTACAACTAGGTATGAGTAACTAATTCTCATGACTAGGGTTAAGAAACTTAAAGTAGGGATAAGGATAATTAATTATTTACAATAAAATCTCTGCATGAAGAAGTGATCATTGTGTATTAAGGTTCTCTCGTAAAGATTAAATTTTTAATAGTTGCAAACATTAAGAATCCAACGTATTCTGACTTGCTTGACAAAGGAAGTTAAGATTACAAAAATAAAACATTAATGGGGCAATCAATCCTCATCTAATAGATTGAGCTAGAGATAGGATAACTAACCTGAGACACATGACGATGAATAAATTATTCAACACCCAAGTGCCGTCAAGGACTTATGGTAAAATTCTCTTAATTGGGTTGAGAGGCTTTGGGAAACTAATAGATTCGTCAGTTTTGCATAATGAACACACCTGAATGAGTTGACAATAAATTATATGTTTGAATTTCAACATTTAAGAACCATAATTCTAGTTCGTCTTTAACTCGTAATAGCAAATACCGTAGTATATTTTTGTTAATAATTCTCCATTAATACCCCCAACTAAAATATTAGTCACTAGTTTGGATTTCATTAGCAAATTATAATGTTCTTTCACCACTCTCTGTAAGATTCAACCCCAACCTAGTTATATTATTATATTTTGACAGCAAGCACTTTATTCTTATTTGAGGGTGTAATTTGAGCGATATCAAAATTCTGATGCCGTTACTGGAGAGTGAGGTTTATAGTTTGTAGGAATTCATAAATTGACTAGTATTTTGTAAATTACACTTGATATTATTTTTGTCCATTGCAGGGTTACCCCAGTTTATGCCCAATACTAGGAGTCAAGGATCTCCTTTGACTTTACCTAATCCAAAAATCGAACGCATATTTAGGCATCGGAGGCTGAATTTCGTAATGAGTGATAAAACTAATTAGAGGGCAGTAGTTGAGGCGACTGTTACAGTAGATATTGTACAAGTGGGCCTTGCTTGGGCTATTTGTTCTTCATCACTAACTAAAAATGCAAACTTCAACAACACCAGCATGATATTGTACTTACTGAATATGAAAGAATTGTTAGTAGTTTGCCTTTTGAAGACTTGAACAAATATCTAAAAAAATGTTGGGGTATGTCTGGCATACAATCTCTCTAGAATCTCTCAAAAAGGTATACACGTAAGGTTTTTTCCATTCACTCTGACATGGGAAATAACTACATGGTTAGGAAAGCTACCTCAAGCATCCATCTCTACATGGGCAAAACTTACAATAACATTCTTGGAGAGGTTCTTTCCTCCAAAGAGACGTATTCAACTTATTACGGATAAGATACGAAATTTGAGATAGTTACCAGGAGACTTGACTAAGATTTAAAAAGAAGGTGGCTCAATGTCTGAACCATAAGTTACCAAATGATATGTTGGTAGAAAGCTCATATAGATCACTAGATGCGGTCAATAAGTGTGTGGCCTCAATGTTGCAAAAGGTTCATTGATGGACCATTCGTATGATGAGGCCAATGTTATACTTGATTGCCTAACAAAGAAGAATAAGACATGACACACCAAAAACGGTGAGGTAATAAACGGTGCTTTACCTAGAAAACTATCAAAAGAGGAGATCAGACACTCAAAGAAAGGCCTGAGATGAGAAGATGTTACAATTAACGACACAGATAGAAGTAATAGGAAAGAATGTTATGGGTACTCCAACACAAAAGGTAGACATTGTGGCTTCGAACAATCAAGGGTACATGATTGAGAAAGTTTTCCAAACTTATAAGGAGAAGGCTCATTATGTGAACAATCAGTATGGGGTTACCGTCCTAACTACTAGGGTTATAATAAGGGACTTTGGTGGTAAAGTTAAGGGAATCAAGGTTAGAATCGAGAGCATAATAAACATAATGCAAGTTTGAGAGACAAGAATCAAGACAACTAGATCAATGCTTCAACTATAGAAATGCAAATTCATATGTTTCACTCCGAATTGGTCATCATAACTCAGACCAAACATTCATAAGTAACCCCATGAGATCTAAAATGGAATTCCATGTGCTCAAGAAAGTTGAATCTACAAAGACTAGCATGCAAACACTATGCGATGACATCACTATCATGGGACAAGTGATGAACTATCATTCACCTCCATTACACAAATTGAAGCACAATTGAGCTAAATTCTAGCTTCAATAAATCAAAGATAGAAGGGCATTCTTTATAGTGACACTGTGACTAATTTAAAAACCGAAAGAACTAATGTGAGCCAATGTATGACTGCCACAACTCAAAGCAATCAACTATTTAAAGATTATGTGTGGTATTGAGAAAGAGACTACAAAAGGAGAAAATATATGAAAGACCTACAGATAAAATAAGAGAATATAATCGTAAGAGATTCAGTTAGTAGTGAAGAGCTGGAAATTAATGATGAAGAAGACGACATTGTTGACATAAAATACCTATCCCAAAGTGTACTCCACCAACTCTTCGGAGGTTGGAAAAGAACTAAGAGAAGGCAAATTTCAATAGGTTCTTCAAAAAATTTAAATAATTACATATAAACATAATGGATAGGTGCACTGAGAAATATGTTGAAATATGCAAAATATGTACATGATATAGTGGCATGCAAAACACTCCTAGGTGATAGTGAAACTATAGCACTTAATGAAGAGTGAAGTTCAAAGATAATCTTGAGCAAGCTTCCCAAAAATCTTGAGGATCTTGGGAGTTTCACCCTCTCTATACAAATTGGTGAAAGAGATGTTGAACACACTCTATATATGTGATATGTGAGAAAGCATCAACTAATTCCCTTATCTATGTTCAAGGCATTTGACTTGGAAAAACCACGTCCAAACAACATCACTTTATTATTAGCATACATATATCATATAGCTCCGAACGAAATAGTTGAAGCTATGCTCATTAAAGTGAGAAATTTCGTAATTCCAATTGATATTATGATTCTTGATTTTAAGGCTGGCGCTAGGATGCAAGTTATTTTTGGGCATTCATTCTTTTCCACCGTAGGAATATTAACTGATGTGAAGGCTGAAAAATGACAATGAGAATCAATGATAAAGAGATGATCTTTAATATATGTAAGGTGTTCTTTGCACCCTCGCATTATGGAGACATATGTAGAATCCCTGCAACAATAGAGAAAATGAACAACCCAAAATATCGCTATTGTCATTACAAAACATGATAGAGAGAGATCTCAAGAGTAAAGGGGTATTTTTTAACCCTTAGGAGAGCAATATTCTCTAACACTTGAGAAATTTCATGAGAAGTTGTACAGAGTGTAATAGTATACTAATATTTGATAAGGAATTAAAACTAAAAAATATTTGTGTCTTCTCTTAGATGTGAAGCTAAGTCATGGTCCAAAGCATTACAATTGTATAAAATTGACTTATGACCAAAGTTGGTCCACATCTTCATTTATGAGTGGAGTTTAGTGGCCGGACGAAATAGCATATTGTATTTTAAACAGTTGGACGACAAGCGCCTTTTATCAGAAGCAAGGTAAGTCTTTAAAGACTTATTGGCACCACGAGATCATGGACTTCATGACATTATAATACTTGAAACATTCTGAAAAACACCTGATTCAGTATCCGGTAAATCAACTTTAGCAATTAGCCGGAACCATAACATGTAAAGACTTGAACAACATGTCTAGTGAAGATGTCACAGAGGTAATGAATAATGTAACCAGGTATAAGTGTGAGTGAAACGTCAAGTTCATAAAAGTAATGGCAGAAATCCTAAATAATAAGAATAAACTATAGAAATGTATAATTACTATGGGGATCCTTTGATCCATAAATCGTCTAACTAAGCCAATCTTCGTCATGGTGCGACATCAAATCAAGTGCTACTCGGGAGACAACCTGTGATTGTAATAGTTTAAAACACAATAAGGAAAAAATATAAAAATATGAGTCGTTAAATATCAAATTAGCATTTTTAATGAAATTTGCACAAAATTTCAACTTCAACTTTAAATATTGAGTAAAAGAAAATTAATTGCACAACACATACTTGAAATTTTGATTTATTGCACTAGAAGTTAGGCAAAACTTCTAAGTTGATCAGTTTTTTGCAAGATTTTGTAATTGACATGTCCCAAGCATTTATGTCACAAACCATTTGATTCTACCAAGTAAGAACAAACAGAAATACTAAGTTTGAAAAGACCTTTTGTGAGATGACCTTTTTCCACAAATATTTTGTTCTTTACTTTTTATAACTTTCTCAAATACATACATTGTTTTAGAATCAACACCTTGCCGTATGTCCATAACATTTAATTTGTTATAGAATTATCCATGACCATAGTCTCATCGGTCCAATAAGGGCAATATGGCCCAAATGTTTGTTTTACAACACAAACATAACGTATCACTTTTCACCAATGTTTATGTCTATACAAAAAAAAATAATAGACATATCTTTTCATGAAAAATCACAATATTTTAAGTGAAACTTTTTCATCAAAGAATACAATTCTTTTGAACGAGTAATATAATTTTGTGGTTTTATACTAGTCATATCATATACTAGTAAAGAGAGACTCAACGACCACAATATCAAATATACTACAAGAATTTTGTGGGTCTAACATAATACAAGAATGTAATTAAATTTCATATCTTGTACTTTCAAATTTAAATTAGATTGTAAGTCTAATTTTGTCTTTATCACAAGTAAAGAACCCCCCACATTTTAAATATGTTCTCGAAAATATTTTTCAAGTATTTGAAGTTATTTTCCACATATTTTCCCCATGCTTTCATATTGTATACCATCAAAATACACATTGGCAACACGAATCATTCTTTTGGAGATTTAATCCATATAGACACCCATTGCAGGCACAAAAATCACTAATTTTATGTCACTAGTGTTTTTTTCCTTTCTGTCACAATTAGACAGACCACTTAGTATTTAGAATACTAACAATAAAGATTCAATCTTTATACAACTTGTTTCTAGATTAACGATGAAGTTTTTATATTCTTCTAATCATTAACCGAATGAACCTTGAATTCTGATGATTTTTTTTATATTCTTCGAATCAGTTTTACATTCAGACAGAGTAGTAAAGAAAAAATGTTTTAATCTCCAAAAACCTCAAATACAATACTGTTTCTAGCTAACGATGAAGATTTTATCTTTTTCAAATCATTTAGCCTTAATATTTCTGACGAAAATTTTGTACTATTCAAGTTAGAATATTCATTCAAACAGAATATTTAACAAATTGGTGAAGTTTCTATATTCTTCAAACCAATGCACAATCTGATTTGTTTGTAAAGTTCTTATATTCTTCAAACCAAAGAAGTAAAAAATCAGAGGATTTTAGTCTCCAAAAGTCAGACACAATCAAATTTCACATGGAGTAGAAAACTACAAACGTTTTTCTTTTTTCTCCTCTACACAAAATACATATTAATATTAATAAAGATATATTCTGAGATCATCACATAATGATCGTCTATCCTAACATTTATGAAATAAATCTCATAACTGATAAAGGATAGAAAAAAAAAATCAAGGGAAATAAAGATAAAACCTGATTATTACCTCCATTGAACCACATTCTATTTGTCAGCAATGATTCCATGCAAGTTACTTTTCTTGCTAATTTTTTCCTTCTTTCCCAGTTTCCATCATATTTCAATTTTCCTCAGAAGACATTGAATTTCAAAGAGAAACTAAACTCATGTTCAAATATTGTTAGGAGACAACATCTGTTCATTTACTTCTTTTCATATTGGAATAAAAATTTAAAGTGCAAACCTTTATGCACAAAATAACTTTTCTTATTGAAAAGAAAACTGAAAGGGTGCAATGCTGGAATGCACTTGGGAAGAAAATAATAATAATCTTACCCATCCAAGAAAAACTTACTACAAATATACTCAAACATATTAAAGTAGTACTAATTCATCCCAAACTTTTAGCATATGATACAATAATTCTCTTTTTTCTTCTTTTTCTTTCTAACAAAAAGAACACAGAAAATACCATCAATTTAAATTTCTTAAGCTTGTTATCTCCTGTATTCTGATTAGCAAACTACAAATAATAAAAGATTAAAAGAAAAACACAAAGAACTATCCGAGGTTGTAAATTAATTCCTCCAAGATAAAACGGATTAGCCATTAAAGAAGTAACGGTACCTCAAACTTCAATAATTTCAACGAACTTAAAATGACAGCAATGAATCACACACACATACACGATCGATCGATTTTGTTTTGTAAGAAATGTATGCAAAAGAAGGGAAGAATTTGATGCAGAAAAATGAGAGAAAGCCTCTCTATTTATAGCCAACAAAGGGTAAAGGTCACAACCCTTTGGAAAGAAGACAACCTTTCAGAAAGGTCACAACACTTTGGAAAAGGCACAACCTTTCGAATGGTCACAACTCTTTTGAAAGGATACAACATTTCATAAAGGTCACAACCCTTCGGCATAGTCACAACCTTTCAAGAGAGTCACAACCCTTCATTTCCTGTTCACACCCTTAAAACCCAACAAAACTGTAGCACTTAATGAAGAGTGAAGTTCAAAGGTAATCTTTAGCAAGCTTCCCAAAAAGCTTGAGGATCTTGGGAGTTTCACCATTTCTATACAAATTGGTTAAAGAGATGTTGGACACACTCTATGTGGTCTGGGAGCAAGCATCAACTAATGCCCTTATCTATGTTTAAGGCACTTGACTTGGGAAAACCACGTCCAAACACCATCACTTTATTATTAGCATACATATCTCATGTAGCTTCGAATGAAATAGTTGAAGCTATATATGCTCATTAAAGTGAGAAATTTCGTGATTCCAATCGATATTATAATTCTTGATTTTAAGGTTGATGCTAGGATGCAAGTTATTTTTGGGCATTCCTTCTTTGCCACCATAGGAATACTAACTGATGTAAAGGCAGAAAAAAATGACGACGAGGATCAATGATAAAGAGATGATCTTACAAGACATGATAGAGAGAGATGTTAAGAGTAAAGGGATATTTTTTTAACCCTTTGGAGAGCAATATTCTCTAACACTTGAGAAATTTCATGAGAAGTTGTACTGAGCATAAGAGTATCACTACTAAAAAACTTACCAAAATGCGAAGGACGACGTCGCTCCAAAACGCGACGCCAATTGCCACACCGTCCGTCCTTTTTAAATTAAAAAAATATTTTTAAAAATTATTTTACAAAAAGCGACGGAAGGCATCTCTTAGTCCGTCGCTTTTTTTCGTGGATTTTGCGCCAAATATATATATAATCAATAATTAATTATTTTATATAGTTAGCGACGCAGTCCGTCGCTTTTTATTTAAAATAATTATTTATAAATTAAAAACTAACCACGACGTCCGTCGCTTTTAATTAATCTTAATTGATTAATTATTATTTCTAAAAGAGCGACGGACGGCATCTCTAAGTCCGTCACTCTTTGGTCAAAATGACTAGTCAAGCATTTAAGAAAAGCAACGGACATCATCTCTTAGTCCTTCGCTTTTTGGTCAAAATTTTGGACAATGAGACGCTGTCCGTCGCTTTTTTTAAGTTATGTTGAACCAAAGAGCGGGTTTTCCCCCTATTTTCCCATCTCTCTTTCTCTCTCTTCTCTCCTCTCCCTTCTCTCTAAAACCAAACTGTTGTGCCGCCGCCACCCCACACCGTCGTCGCCCTTCTCTCCTTGAGCATTAGTCCCATCGCCGCCTTGACCCGTCGGCGTCATCTCCCATCGGCCGCACTGTCTCATTTCCTTAGCTTGCTATGGTTAGGGTTTAATTTTAGTTTTTTTCAATTTTAGTAATATTTAGTTTGTTATAAATTAGTATATTGTTTTAGTTTGATGAATTGCGTTATTCAATTGTTAATTTGTATATTTGATTATTGTTAGTTAGGGAGAGATTGAGGATTTTTAACTTTAGGGTTTTCTTCTAAATTGGGTTTTAAAAAAAATATGATTGTGAATTGAGTATTAGAAGTTAGAACTAACAAATAATTAGAAGTTAGAAGTTATAAAGTTAGAAGTTAGAAGTTAGATTCGTTGCATTTTCCAACTTTGGAATTCTTGAATTTAGTATGTTTGGCGGTTGAAGTTAGAAAAATATTGAATTGTATATGAAAGTTAGATTACTTTGAAGTTAGAAAAATATTGGATATTATATGAAAGTTGAAATTAGATTAGTTTAATTTTTCAACTTAGAAGTTCTTGAATTTAGTAAGTTTGAAAGTTGAAGTTAGAAAAATTTGGGATTTTAAAATATGATTGTAAATTAAGTATTAGAAGTTACAACTAACAAATAATTAGAAGCTAGAAGTTAAAGATTAGTTAAATTTTTCAATTTGCCATTGTATTTGTGCTTATATGTATTATATTGTTGTTGAAAATTGGGTTACTTGAATTATATTCTTGAACTTAGAAATTCTTGAACGTGAAAATTCTTGAACTTAGAAATTCTAGAAATTAGATATGAACTTGATTTTTTTTTAGTATTTTAGAACTTTAATTAGGTTGTGAACTTTAGAAATCTTGAATTATTGTAGGATTTAGAACTTTAGGTTGTGAACTTTAGAAATCCTGAATTATTGTGGGATTTTAGCGAACAAAAACGAGGAAAAAGTAGAATGGTTATTGACTATAGAAACCTAAATGCTAAAACCAAAACATATAATTATCCGATTCCAAATAAGATATTAAAAATAAGACAAGTCCAAGGATATAATTACTTTAGTAAATTTGATTGTAAATCAAGATTTTACCACCTAAAATTAGAAGAAGAATCTAAAAAACTAACACCTTTCACAGTACCTCAAGGATTCTATGAATGGAACGTATTACCCTTCGGATATAAAAATGCTCCAGGAAGATACCAACATTTTATGGATAATTACTTTAACCAATTAGAAAATTGTATAATATACATAGACGATATACTATTATACTCGAGGACACAAGATGAGCACATAAAATTATTAGAAAAATTCATACATATTATTACATACTCAGGAATAAGCCTAAGTAAGAAAAAAGCAGAAATAATGAAAACCCAAATAGAATTTCAACTTTAAGTTGTGAACTTTAGAAATCTTGAATTATTGTAGGATTTTAAACTTTAGGTTGTGAATTACTTTAGAAATCTTGAATTATTGTAGGATTTTAGAACTTAAGGTTGTGAACTTTAGAAATCTTGAATTATTGTAAGATTTTAGAACTTAAAGGTGTTGTGAAATTTAGAGAACTTGAATTTTTGTAGGATTTTAAAACTTCATAAGGTTGTGAACGTTAGAAATCTTGAATTATTGTAAGATTTTAGAACTTAAAGGTGTTGTGAAATTTAGAGAACTTGAATTTTTGTAGGATTTTAAAACTTCATAAGGTTGTGAACGTTAGAAATCTTGAATTATTGTAAGATTTTAGAACTTAAAGGTGTTGTGAAATTTAGAGAACTTGAATTTTTGTAGGATTTTAAAACTTCATAAGGTTGTGAACGTTAGAAATCTTGAATTATTGTAAGATTTTAGAACTTAAAGGTGTTGTGAAATTTAGAGAACTTGAATTTTTGTAGGATTTTAAAACTTCATAAGGTTGTGAACGTTAGAAATCTTGAATTATTGTAAGATTTTAGAACTTAAAGGTGTTGTGAAATTTAGAGAACTTGAATTTTTGTAGGATTTTAAAACTTCATAAGGTTGTGAACGTTAG
>JAJOOS010025658.1:0-16811 GCA_029582725.1 Solanum chiquidenum
AAAAAATGTGTAGTTTAAATAATGACCAAGGGAAAAATCATTCATCAGTTTAATAAGGTCATTTAAGACCGCACAAATTACCTAGTTTAGTGTTTAATACTAAAGAAACAAGTTATTCTGCCAACAAGATCAACAATTCCTCCTCTTCTTACTTGATTTTAATCCAGAACGGTTTTTGTTTCTTTTCTTGCCACTCTTTTCAGTCTCCTCAGGCTTGAAATGATAGGATTTTACGCTAATTACACTACCAGGAACTATCTTCCCACCACCATTCTGGAGAGCATTTCCAAATTTCATCTCATCCTGCATATAATCTTAGGTAAGTAGAGAACTTTCATACTTGAAGAGAGACAATAAAGCAGGCAAATTCAAACCTGGGACTTCCTTTGCAGCATCTTAAACATCTTCATCCACTTACATAGAATGTGGTTCCATGTTAATCTAAAAATCTAAAACAAGCAAGAAAAGTGAATGTTCAGCAAAGACAAATTAAATAGACAGAAGATACGCAATTACAGTGCCTCAACTGCTCTTTTGATCAAAACTAAATTGTTCATATTTTGAGGCAAACTTAACTAACACGTCAAGTGTTGGAACATTTCTTATGTCGACTAATTGACCACACAACATTATGATGCATGCTGATAATGTTCAATTATTTCAACTGCTCTAAAGCATAGGACATACACAAGAGTAAAATACAGCTCATCTGGTTACTGCTTTAAGCCGGGATACAATTGAGTCAGTTTCTTTTGATGTTAGATTATTTAAGGTATTTTGTGAAGCCTCTTCATGACTTTCATGAACAAGACAACATCTGCTGCTTACACGAGAGTGAAATATAACTCGTCTACTTACCACTTTAAGATGAGATATGGTTGAGTCAATTTCTTTTGATGTTAGGTATTTACAAAACCTCTGCATGACTTCCATGAAGTAAGCCAATATCATCTGCCTATTCAAATCCATTTCTCCCTGTAAAATAAGAGAATTAAAAAGAGTAAACTCTCACTGGAGTTCATTGAATGAAAGTACCTTATTTTGGACGCAAAGAATAACTAGCGGCCTTAACAACAAGGAGAGGGATATTTCACTGCACACGACCTGACAGTGTAGAATAAATAATAAAATACTAGCAAGCCAGCAAACCTCTATTTCAGGGAAGTCCTTATTCTGCAGGCCATAGCAAAACAAAATGGAAGCCTGGACATATGAAAGTGAGACTGGCAAATGCTCCAAAAAATACATCCTTGCAAGTTTTTGAGCAACCTCTCGAATCTGTGAAAAAATAGCTCATGCAAATAATTAACATGGAAAGTAAGCAAAACACCAAAATATTTAAATAACATAAAAATAAAGGAAAGGTAGTCTTGTCCTCCCTCCTTAATGTTATGTCCACACTCAAGATGGGCATGCACCTTTGAAGGGTTTTTTGTGGACACATCTTTTATCCCTTCAGTTCTTTCCCCTGTTTTAGTAATTATTGGGTCCTTCTAATTCTATGCACAGGATAACATGCCCCTTTGTGATCTCCAATCTTCATTCTTTTTTATAACCGTGGTGTCTGGATTATAGCTTGCACGCACCTCGACTAATTTCACGGATATTTGCTGCCTCCCAAAAGCAACAGGTACCATGGAACACTGTCAACCAAAAGGCTAGGACATATGAAAAGATATCACCTAGACTTTTGTCTCCGCACTGAGATTTGAACATGAGATCTCATGGTTCTCAACCCACTTCATTGACCAGTAGGTCACACCTTGGGTGCTATCACACCAATCTTTAGAGTTTAGATATCAAATGTCTAATTATTGAATTTTCTTCCCATGTATCAAATTAGAACTTCAACCTGTATAACTAAAGATCTAGACATAAAACAGATATAAAGAAGATGACAATCATGCACCTACACATAAATTATTTTTATTTATTTTTTTGATAACAACAGAACCCACTGCCGCTACTCTTAAAGGTGCAAACATGGTAAACCCCAGGCCATGCGCAACAGCTTGCAAACCACACAAAAGAGGTAAATCGCACTAGGCAAGCCCCGTGCGACGAGCTCGACCCTCCATTATGAAAGTCCCAAGCCAAAACATCCGAACCACCCCGAAGGGTACCTGCTAGTAAATTATAAAGAAATATAACAGACATATTTCTTTTTGGTTCAGAATTTTCTTGTTGCCAATAGTAATATGTACCAAATGAGTTACCTAAATGTGAATTCCAGTTGATTAATGATTCTTTAAATTGGAGAGATGCAATACTTTAAGCTCTTTTTGGTTTTTCAAGTTGTTCAGACATGTTTACCACAGTGTTTTCTACTTAATCACAAGCTCCATAGTATTGTAGATAATGAAACATACATCTCAATAGTGGCACCACCAGAGAATCTTCTATCACTACTTGATATAGCATGTTCAGTCTCATCACTAATTGAGATCTAATCAGGACTGAAGTCTCAAGGATGTTTTGTAGATCCCCTTATCATCAGGTTCACTCCCAAGGATCCCCGTCCTCGGGAAATCAGGTTATTTGAGTGACTCTAAGTACTCAGCTTTTTTCTATAATATGACCGTTGGTATAGGTTGTCCACCCGACTCAACCATTTTGACAAGTAAAAACTGTATAAAAAGAGATCTTGCTTCACTGCTTAATATCAACATATTTCCTTATTAGTCAACTTATATCTTACTGAGGGATAGTCAATTAGGTTATTTGAGTAATCTTCAAGCCTCCTCATGTCATCAGGTTCCAGAACAACCTTTAGGTGGTTTAAGGATTCACTTGAAGGAGAGTCCTGCTTGACAAAGTTGATCTTTGGATCAAGGACACTGCAAGATTATGGCCATCATAAGCATATGTAAAGAGACATAAATATTAGCTAACCATCAAAATATTCAATTTTACCTCATAGCAAGCTTGTAGTTCATCTTCTGGTAGGTACAACCGAACAGTCCAACTAACCTCCGCTTGTATACTGAGAAGTTATAGACAACATCAAGATATCGAAATAGGAATAGAAGACAATAACTAGAATATATGAAAATAAAAAGAAAAGAACTAATAGAATAAATATTAGCTAGTACAAGATCTGCAGCTACTTAGATAAACGGGAAGCAGAAAGTAAGGGAGATAAGAAAGTGAGGGGGCGACATATGAAACTTGTATCTCTGTTTTCTCCAACATTTGAACCAGAGTGAGGAGGACCATTTTGACCTCCTCTGTGAGATTTTTCATAATTACGAAGATTGCTTGTAATAAGAATTCACTACTCTCTTAACAATGTACAAAAGCTAAGGAACATATAATTAGGAATCATAAAATTTGTTTTCTTTTATATCATGGCAAAAGATTCTTCCATCTCCATTAAATTTTCGAGAAGAACAAAAGCAACTGATCACCTCGGTAGTAAGGACCATAAAATCCCCACTCATCTGACCCAACAGCTTCAATATCATCATTTCTCAATGCCTTCAAGACCATGCATGTGTATTCGCCAGTTACGCTGTTCTGATTCTCCAATCACATGTTTGATCACAATTAGTCCTCAATAGCAAACATCTAAAGAGAATTTCAGGAACAAAAGGAGTCTGACGTTTACCGGGGCATTGCCTATGAAAAATGGAGCAAACTTATGTTTCCTCCAAAAGCGGAAAAGATCCAAGGTAAGTCCAAATGAGACCCCAAGGTAATGGAGCCTTTCAGGTTGTCTTTCACGTAAGGGGACAAGCAAAGGAGGAAGACCTGTTCTTGGTGTTACATTTTCTTCGACCAAAGAGAACTGAAAGGAAAGTAGTTTGAATTCAAGAACAAGAAAAAAGTTCTAATTCCAGATAGAAGTTTTCCTAAATTTTTAAACAATTTCACTTGCTTTATTACACAAAATGGTCAATCAGAAGGACTTAACATAATATATCATGCACAACAAAGTCCTGTACAGACAAACTACATAAATATGAAGGAAAAACAGATTCAATTGAGGAATAGTATTATGATTAAACATTGTAATAAAGAAGTATTTTCTGCAGTTCTCAAACACCCAGACGATAACAGGAAAGCACATAATGGGACAAGCAAAGGAGGAAGATCTGTTCTTTGTGTCACATTTTCTTCGACCAAAGAGAACTGAAAGGAAGGTGTTTGAATTCAAGAACAAGAAAAAACTCTAATTCCAGATAGAACTTTTCCCAGATTGTTCAACCATATCACTTGCCATATTACAGAAAATGGTCAATCGGAAAGACTTAACATAATATATCCACTACAAAGTCCTATGCAGACAAACAACACCCATATGAAGTAAAGATAGATTCAACGAGGAAACTTATTATGATTAAACACTGTTATAAAGAAGTATCTTTTGCCATTCTCGAACACCCAAATGATAACAGGAAAGCACATAATCTAAGGTATGAGTTGTAAAGCTGGATCAAAAAAGAATACCTCCTGTGCAGCTTCAGTTACATTGACTTGAGGAGTCTCCGTAGCATCTTCTGTCTCTACTTCAGATAGTTGAGTCAACCGACCCTCAAAGTACCTATTAATAGTATATGCATTTATTGTGCCTCAAAAAATCTATTTAAGCAAGATATCAAACAACCTAAATACAAGGAAAAAACAAAATGGAGAAATGAAAGGTAAATAGGCGCTATTAGTGCAAACATATGGACTAAAAAAGCTGGGATTACATAGAATTGTCGCATCATTCACCAAAGAATTAAAATGTGAAATAATGACATGAACTCTCTTTCTGTCTTGCTTAGGGATCTGAAGTGATTACCATTTAACTTCATAGTCCCTTTAACTTGCTTTTTTTCCCTTTATATAGCGTTTCATGAAATTCTTTTGATTGATTGCACCCAAGAACAAACTATTTTTGATGATTACCCAAACATATATAGGTTGTATATGCATCACCAGGCACCACCACCAGCATATATAACAAACAACGGCCTATGGTGTAGCTTAATCTTTCACAAGTTATAAATAGAATGTGGTCAAACCAACTGTCAAATCATATGAAAACCGGAAGATGTGAGAATTGTAGTGAAATTTGAAGATACCTGGTTAGAAGTTCAACGGCAGCAGAACCATAACCCATCTGCAACACCGCAGCGAGACATACATGGTTAGACATGTCGATAAAGTAAGGAAATAAACTGATCGAAAATTATTAAAATACATCTCTTCATGTCTGCTTTTAAACAAAAACCTCCATTGTCTTAAGGTATGCAGAACACCCATTTTGAACTTTTTTGCAATGAGATGAGTTAAGATGACAAAACTTCTGTCATATTCCAGATGTATCTATTTGCAGCTTTAATCATTAGTGCTAAATTATGTCTCACAAATCTCCCTTAAATTCTCTTTATGCTACAAAAATGGTGTGAAACCTTCGCTAATCTCTTCAACAATAACAAAGTGTAAAATAAAATCGTCTTACCGCATGAATAGAATAAACCAACTAAAAATGACAATGGGTTCAGTGGAGGACCGGGAAGTACTTCTGTATTGATTAGTTATAAGCATTTTGTTGAACGTTGCCTACTTAAGATTTTCGTTCAAGTATTACAATTATACTGTAATCTATAATTAATTTTTTACATATAAGTGAATTTAACCTTTTCAGTTTTAAATTGGTTACATTTGACAAATACAACAATATATGCAATATTCTAATAGAAGTATCCCTGCCATTTTATCATGCACAGTGCATGAAGCATATTAGTTAGAAATTACTAAGAAATATAGAATGAACTTTGTGAAGTTGAAAGGTTTATTGCTTCACCTTAGTCTCTTCTTCGAAGAATATCAAACTATTTGTCTTTTAAGGAAAACAAGGAGGTTACCGTAACATCTTAAACCACAAAGGAGATCAATAGTACAGAGATAAACAAAGAGGGAAGGGTCTCAGAAGTTTTCCCTTATTTTTTGGAATTGTTAGGCATTACCCTCATGGCACTTGGATGTGTAGCAATTCGCACTATGCGGGCACCTGAAAGGCTTGAGAATACACCATTAGCTAATTGCTGGGAGAACTTCAAAGGTATCTGATCTCCAAAGGGCTCATCCGACTCCTGGCAGACCTGTGTGTTTAAGTCAAATTAAGACATAGTTCAAAAAATCTTAGTGCTGCTTCTTTGATTCCAAGAACATGTTAAGCTGAAATAAAAAAACATTTTTGTTTGATTCTCTGAATAACTAAATTGAACTAGAAAAATGAGAACAAAGAAAAAGTAATTTTCTATCTAGTAAATTTTAAAATTTTGTTTCTCTAACCAACAAGGCTTATCATATCATGATTTATGAGACAGATAAATACAGACAATGTCATTGTCCGAGTTCGAGGCCAAAGAATATTGTACTTATCAAAAAGGATTCATAAAATCAATCTTACATGATTGACTTATAAACAAGACCACTAACCTGGATGACACATAGAATATCAGGAATACGTTTTCTCGACTCATCAACATGGCCTGCAAAAACAATTAGTTAGGCGCTCTTGCATTTATTTAGTGCCCAATTAATCTATTGCGGCCTCTTGAAAAAACATCAACATTGTTCTAACTATACCTAGTAGCACAAATAAGTTGTGAGATGGACCATCAGCCATCAACTGTAAATCATTTGGAGAATTTTTGTAATGAGAAGCAACATAGAGGGCCATCATTTGCTGCAAATGTTTCAATACAAAAGGATCACAATATATCGAAGTTGGCAAAAAACAGCCAAACAATATATTACTTCATAAGATAGGTGATTAACCTGCAGAAATAACTCGCAATCTTTCTGATAAGAGAAGAGTGTGTCCCGGTTAACATAGTAGAGATCACAATCACCCGGTTGTGGTAAGCTGGTGGGGAAAAAAAGAGAATTGTAAAGCATGGTTGACTTCTGTAGGAACTAGATTAAGCCAAAGAATTCTTACCTTTCGAGGCTTGGGATAGTATTTGTAGCATCCAAACAGAGCAAAGAATTAAGCCAACGTTCAATGCGATCACCAGAAGCATATCTAATGGATTCACTCAATTCTATCTTTTTAAAAAGCAGACCTACATTTGATGGGAAAACTTAGATTTGAAACAACTAGATGAAAGGAACAAGAGTATGCACAGACCTTGCACAATTGACATACCACTACTTCAATGATGAGAGGCAAAGTATACCATAGAAAAAGGGTGACACTTATGAATTAACAAGTCCCTTAGAGAGCAACATTTTCAAAGACAAGCATATTGTCAGCATTTAATTAAATTGGAGCGTTCCCATCCTACGATACTTTCCATCATTAAATTCGCAAGTGGACCTGCAAGAACTTTGGAGTTCGAATACTTTTAAAAGAATGTATTAAAGTATTTATTTTGTATAATTCCAACCTTATTCACCAAAATACTTGGTTTTAGTTGCAAACATAAAAAAATTCCCTCGATCTAAATTAACAACCAGACCTGTATTGCCCAAGGCACAATTTAAGGCATGAATTAAGATATGAAAGACTGTTATATAACAAATACAAGAACAATTCCAGATGCATCTCCTGGTTTTTAGTAACTATTAAGGACTTCCGAACCCAATAGCAATGCTCTCTCATCTCAGTGCTCTTTGCTTATCTAGTTCCTCTTGATACCAATATATTTCAGGCCACATGGACTCTACGCACCATAAGTCGAGCAATGACTAGCAAAACAACAACATCAACATCTACCCAATGAAATTCCACAAAGTGGAGTCTGGGGAGGGTGGGGAGGGTAGAATGTACGCAAACCTTACCACTACCTCATGGAGGTAGAGAGGCTGTTTCCAAAAGACTCTTGGATCAAGTGGGGCTGAAATACCTGAACGTGCATTATCTGCACTTTTGGACTTCTGACTTTGTTCCTCTAGTTGCTGCAACAACTTCAATGATAAGGATCTTCCAGTACCTTCATAGCTTTTTAAAATATAGCAAGAATATAGTGATCATCAGCGTTACTACACCCAGGGTAAACACACAAGACTGTTCCGAAATATAAGTGAGTAAGAAACCGAACTACAAGAAGCAACAAATATTGGCAAAGGAGGTTCTTTGGTGTAAAAAACAAAACTACAAGAAACAACATATATTGGCAAA
This sequence comes from Solanum chiquidenum, assembly GCA_029582725.1. Classification (NCBI taxonomy): domain Eukaryota; kingdom Viridiplantae; phylum Streptophyta; class Magnoliopsida; order Solanales; family Solanaceae; genus Solanum; species Solanum chiquidenum. The sequence goes on from JAJOOS010025658.1 coordinate 8,120, forward strand.
GGAGATTTACCCGTTCACAGTTGATGCAAGGAAGACGACGTATGGACCAAGCAAAGATTTGACAACAGGCAATGGAATAGCTGCTGCTTCATCAACCACCAACAAATCCACTATTGATAACTTTTCATGCTCATGTGGTAGTATATACTGGCATTGCATAAATGAGGCAAGAAATATCAGGAACTCAAAAAAAAAAAAAAAATTAATTGCATGAGATGTGATAAAAGACATAAAAATGATTGGATTCTTGCAAAAGTGATTTGCATATAATGAATAGTACAGGTGTAAAAGATATGTTTGTACGAAGAGGAAATATATTGGTTTAATGACAAATATACTGAAAGCCTTGAGAGAACACAGAAGCACAAGAGAGCAATACAAGAAATCTAGCCAGCCGACCAGCATACAGAAATCACCACCAAGAGGACCTAGATTAGAGGAAGTTTCAAGTTGCCATCTAATGTTCACGGACAACAGAAGGAGCATAAAGTGATATCAGATTCCAGGATTATTCACTGCAAGAATGAGCTTGGAAAATGGAAGAGTCATTATCACGATAAACTCCTCCCCATATTACTGACCTGAATTGTTTGTCTGTGATTATTATAGATGTTGATCCTCACGGTAGATTCTTTAAACTCCGTATTATTGCTTTTCACAATATCATAATGAAGGTGTTCCTGTAAAAGAAGCGTATAGTGAGTTACAACATCAATATATACTGTCAACAGAATGTGAAATCAATCTCAGGTACCAACTATATGTTAGACAGGAAAAATCCTTTACATCAGAACTTAATGAAAATCTTACACCATGTTTATGTTTCTATGCATATTTCAGCAGGGGAAGCATTTTCTCACATAACAGGACTTGAAGGGCCAAATGGCTGACTCAAAGAGAACAATTAACATCCAGGGAAAAGATAGATTTCATAGAGACTATGCAAATTGACCCAGCTCAAACAGATATATCTGCATCTTACCTTGTAGTCAAGCATAGCTAAACCCTTGCAGACAAAGTCGAACAAAGTTTTCAGATTTTCAGGACTAGGCGCTGTTACATAAATACTGGTAAACCTGTAATAGCAAACTATAAAGGTTAGCAAACCTTAAAAAACCTAAAAACACTTTAAAAACCTTAATCCCTTAACCCTAAACCGCCCGGACACCGCCATTGTCAAAAATAGTTTAAAACAAAATATAGGATCGCAAAGATGAATGAATAAATAAACCAAAATCAGATTTACCCTGCCGCAACAGCCCCTGCAATTGCCAACCCAAGAGCAGCTGACTTCCCCTGGCCACGAGCAGCAAGCAACGCAACAGTGCTCCGGTGCACCGTATCCCGGATAGCATCAAGAAAAGTGATCACTGCGTTTCCCTATTTCATATTAATGGATTATTAGAACCTTACAGCAAAAGGAAAAAAAAATAAAGGGAAAAGGGTCCGATACACTTTTCAACTTTGTCATTTAGAGTTGATATACTCTCGTTACAAAAGTGGCTCACATATACCCTATCATTACACAAATGGCTCACATATACGCATACAATTATAGAAGTGGCTCACATAAACTCTTTTATCTAAAGGAACTGGGAAAATTCTTTAAATTAAGTTTTTGATTTTTAATTTAAAAAATTTCATGTAGGGATATATATAATCCTTTTCACATTCTAGTTACCAGTGTTTGCAACCAATCGAATATTCCGCTGCAAAAGTAAAGGATAAAATGTCCACCATAAATCTAAATCTCACCAAGTATCAAGTCATTATATCCTGTTAATCTTGTGTTCTATACAATAGCTCAGTTAATACATCTACCTTGCATGCAAGTGCTCTTTATCCTGGGGTTTAGTTCCACATAGTTTAGTAAATGGCTATGAATGACATATTCAGAGAACAATTGAGAAAGAAATGTTAATTCTCACAGTTCAAGCAAAGTAACTAACCTGATCCAAGGTACAGCATTTACTAATAAGAGGATCGATAAGGAAGTCTTCATTCAGTTGTTCTTTCAAATTTCTGAATTCCCTTTCTGCTTCTGAAAGCTCCTCAGAATCCTTTATCAAAGTAAATCAAAAAAAGAATCATGAATGCTTCTATAAAGAAATTATCAACGATAGATTACCCTGCAACAAAAGTGACTCCAGAAATAGTATTCCTTTGCAGTTGAACATCCAATACGGTGACCGAACTGATCTAGGAAGAACTTTACCTCTTGAACAGGATTAGCAGTAATATTCCTCAAGTGGGGTGAGAATGGTAGAATTTGAAATTCATCATTCATGACAATACATGCTTCACATGATGCAAGCGAGAGTACAAAACGCTCATTAAAGCGAGGGGTAGCATGTGAATGGGATGCTGTACGATATCTGCCGTGAACATCCTGCATTTTCACAGAACTTTAATGAGTCTTAAGATTAATGACGTAGTACATTCTTCACCCAAATATTCTTCTTCTTGTGCATGTATACATCTGTTAGATCAGTTGAAATCTTATTTAACAATAAAAGAGCAAGAAAGAAAAAACAAATAAGAAGTAATAAAGGAAGGGACATCATGAATCTACTACTTATTCAAAGTTTTCCAGCCTAGAAAGCAGAGCAGTTGGGACTAGAGTGTACCATGGCCATGGTGTTGAGGCTCTTAAGAGAGAGAGAAGAGCGAAGCAACAATACAATTAGCCCACCGCCTTCAACTGTCTCTATTGTTCTTGCAAGAAGATTGGGTGTCAAACCCTCGAAATCCTAGAACATTATAGGGGATAAGTAATTAAATTTTCCAAAAGATCACAATTACATTTACATGGAGGCATAAAAGAGAAAATAGTTAGTTGATTTGCAGCAAATAACCCCTCATTTACCTGTAGTACACACATGCCATAAGTGTTTCCTAGAATTCTTTCTGAATCGTTATATAAGCAATAGCTGATGACTCCTGTTTCAATGAAAAGTTCAAAAGATCCTACTTTTTCAGGGTCCAGATGTCCCTTCTGCATACATTTTTGCTTCTCTCTCTTTTCCTTGTGACTGCAAAAGGATGATTAACTCTATCATTGACAAACTGTTTATATGACTAATAACATCCACTGACAAACTGAGATGAACACGGTGAGAAAAAATCACAGAACAAAGTATCACTCGCAAGATAATCAACCCAATATAACAACCTCTACAAAAGAATAACACTAGCATTCCTTCCCATGCTTGGAAATTTGCCAGTAAATTTACTCTAGATATAAAGTTTTCATGCAACAAATAGAGTAACTAAAGTTTCGATACAACAACTACACCTCAATCAAAAGTCCAAACAAGTTGGGGTCAACTGTATGAATCATCATTGACCATGTAACTCCATATAAACTCATAGCAGGGCAATATTATCCGAAATAACAATACCAATAATAAGTACTAGAATTCTTATGTTTTTAATAATCGTTGTGCCCGGGATAGTTCCCCTCCGCGAGTTACCAAGTAACTTTGTCCACCTTGGTTTCGACAAATGGGATGAAACTAACTCATGGTTCTCAATCTCAACCTACTTCATAGACAACTAAACCGCACTAGTATAAATCTGTAAAAGGCTAAACAATCCAATAAAGTTTCAATATTGAAAAGAATATTCACTAACATCAATCTTCAGCCTAGGTTTTATCATATTCCGACTATACAAAATAACTGCTACAACAAAACAAGAATTTTGGTCCATAGATTTTTTCAGAGTTTTATCTAACTTCCACCTAGAATTAACAAATTTAATTATTTAACTAAAGAAAAAAAATAAACAAAAACCGGCATAAGCATATCCATAATCAGTGGCAGAGCTAGTAAGGGCCCAGGTCTAAACATACTGTTCATAGATGGTTAAAATTATTCTTTTCCGCTCATTATATTTACTTCTTCATATTTTGAATTCTTTAATGAAAATCCTGGCCACTGTGATTAACCATAATTCATAAGTAGATAACCAACCTGCTAAATTCAAGTTTATCCTTATAGCACCAAAGCGTAGTAGGCCGTGACCTCACTACAGTTTTGCCCAACATATAGTGCAAATCAGCAACCTGTTTTATATATATATAAAAAGTGAAGAATCAGAATCATAATCAAGTTGAAATTTTTTAACAACATTCATGCAAATTTGTGAGTACCCGCTCATAAGATTTGTCACCAATAATGACAAACATAGAACGGTGACGATTTCTAACTCCATTCTCTATTAGAGTTCTAACGCGTTCATCAACTCTAATTTTCGTCATTCTTTTTTTCTGCTCAGCCTCAACTCTTGAGGCCCTTGTTCCGTTTTTGTTACGGTTAGAGTTACGTTGGTATTAGTTAAGTAGAAATTTTACTAATTTAGGGCTTGCTAGTTAGGTAGATTAAATTAGTAAGCTAATATTTATTATATTTATTAATATCTAAATGATATATTAAAATTAAATAAATACCCATGGTTAAAATAATAAAATAAATTGTACGTAACAAATAACTAAAAGTAATTAAGTAATTTATATTGAATATATGATTAAGTAATTAACAAGATAAAAATATTAAAGAAAAAATTAATATTTCTATATGTATTAATTATTTGATTTTATTGTAAATTAATATTATTTACTTTCTCTAATAATTACAGCAGCATTTTTATACGACTTTTAAGTACTAAAAAGGTTTCAACACCAGCAAATTGATTTCACACTTTTTGTCTTAATTCATTTTTATTACTATAAAAGTAGAAGTAAAATAAAACAAGAAACTTTAAAAGTTCAGTTTTTCTTAATTATATATCAGGCTATTGTCAAAGGGGTAAATTGATGGGGTGAGACTCTGTAATTTATTATTTTAATGTATGTATAATTTATATCCACATAATTTATTCAATTTTCTATTCTTTATATATTATATATAGATTCTCTTATAAATTATGTAAATATTAATTATATAGGATAAAAAAATGCAATCAAACATCATATATAATTGATACATGAATAACTTTTACCAACCAAATATTGTATAAAAATAATATAAATGAATAACTAAAGTTATTCTTTTACAAAGTTCACTCCTTTTAATATCGAGTTTTTCTTTTTTAAAAGTGAAATTAAAAAAATTAGTTACATAATGCTCATTTATTATTTTCAAAAATAATTACTATCGTAATATCTAAGATTTTAAAATTAATCAAAGTTAATACTATTGAATTTTTATGGTCATTAACTATTGTTACATCTGCTTAGAATTGTGTAGGTTAGGTATGGAAAATTCTCCGAGCTACTCAACACAAATTTGAATTAGTTAAATTTCAATATGAACTCCAAAAATCGAATGAAAAATAATTTAATTATATAAGCTTATAACAATATTCATTCCAGTATTTAAATTAATAATATTGATGTGACACATATATACAAGTCATGTATACTAAACTGTGGCCTATCGGTCTATAAGCTTTCTTTCCAACGCCACTAAGTTTGCCGTATTTTGAGTTTGAAGTAAAAATATATAATCGTTTTACTAGAACATGTTCGGACTGAGAAATTCAACGAGGACACCTACTTATTTGGCGACTCGCCGAATGGGTTGGGAACCGCTGAATTAGCTCTCGACGAAATGGCCTGAAATCCTCAAGTTTTTGTCTATTTTGACATTCCAAAGCCTCATTTGGCGAACCACATTAAATAGTGGTTTTCTTGGATTTTTATGGTCTTCTTATGTTCCCATAAGGATAATTTTGGCCTTTTACTCTCAATTAACTTTTCTAAGTCCATCTTATAACCTAACATCATCATTATAGTATAGAAACTCTCAAAATCTCTAATTCTCCTTCCTTCAAATATCAAAAACTCTAAGAAAAAGATTTCTTTAATTTCTCCGCATCTAAAGGCTCCAAGTTCAAGATCTTTCAAGATACCTAAGATTTTCAATCCAGGAATCTTCTCTACACTTTATCTTCCAAGATTTTCTTCAAGTTTTCCCAAAAACATTATTCTTACAGGTATGCAAGGCTACTCATAGTAATGAACTACGTTCGTCTTCACCGGTGTCCTACATCTAAATTCAGTCATTCAAAGGTTATGTTTAGGGTTCTACCCACATTTTCTTGAAATCTGAATTCAGTTTGTGTTTTTGTTCTAAGTTTTGATTCCCTAATCATTGAGATTTCGATTTTTATTATGCATATTGAATTCTAAACTATGGTTAATATTTTGTATCACATGAACCCTATTTATTTATAAAAGTTAGATCATGAGTTTTTCCTATATATTGAGTTCAGATTTGAAAGGTGAGCCCATGAGTATACTTTTTAAATGCATGCTTTGAAAAGGAATTTTTTTAAGGACATGAATGGCTTCATATGTACTATTTGACAATCAAGAAAAAAAAGAGTAAAATTGATTTTCTGAAAAGTATTTCGATAAAGAAAAAGGTAAAGTTCTCTCAGAGGATTATTGAACATATGGATATTGATTATTGGGAGTAGTACCGAGTACCAACTTTGGTAAGAGTTCATTTTAAACTCGAAGCCCCATAAATTACGTAGCTAGTGTAGGATAGAATCGTACCGACTTTGGTACAACTCCTCACTGCCTCACGCAGACTTCTTGGATGGATCCATAGTTATAGTTAGCATATGATACCCAATAAAGTATAGGATGGTCTTGAAAACATGGGTGAAATGTTATATCATCGCTAGGCTCATATTGATGGTTGTCAGTTAGAGAAGCTCCCCAACAGAGTAAAGTATATTATTTTCATATTATTTTTATTGCATATCTTAATGTAAATCTTAAGTGGTTTCCACTTCATATTCATGTATTGATTCAATTGAGTTGCTTTAAATCATTCAGTGAAGTTATTTGTTTTATTCAGTCATGTTACATATTCGTACACTCAATGTTCTAATGTCATTCCACCTACATCGTTTCATGATGAAGATTCATATACTTAGGATCATTAATAGACGTTCTGTTCAGATCACATCATCCGTTCGTCAGCTTTTGGTGAGACATCCTTACTTTTGGAGGACTCAAGTTTATTGTTTGGTTTTAGTAGTATTTTTAGATGTTGTGGGTCTTGTCTCATTACGTATCTTTAGACAGTAAAAACTTTATGGACAAACAGAATTAGATAGTTTCAATACTTTTTCCAATATTTTTGCTAAACGCTTATTATTTATATTAAGTATTTTCATATAATGATTTTTAAGTTCTTTAATCAAAGTTTTCGCTTATTCACTTTAATAGTTGAGAATTTCAAAACATCTGTTAGCTAGACCAAAATTTCGTTTGGGAATAACATTAATTCCGAAACTTGAAAAAGGTAACAATAATTCCCAAACATGACTAATTAGTTCAAAATAAGATACATAACCTTTTTATTCTATTCTTTATGATTTATTTATCTAACACTCCATTAATATATAACAATACATCAAAGATAATGAAATATTTTAAACAATATATCTAGAAATGACATAGTAAAAGTTGTCACACCTACAAAAAACTACAAAAAATTTCTAAATAGCTATAATTAGCTTTATTTCAATGTTTTATTCTACTTTCATTTTTAATCCATTTTAAACATTTCATATGACATATTTAAAATAATATTAATGTTAAGGTGAAATTAATATCATTTGTTCAATTCTTAAAAGAAATAAATTAAACTAGGAAAATGAATGCTTTGAGGCAGATTGCAGAGGTAAAAGGATAAAAGTGTAGTATAAGATAAAATCAAAATAATTTTCCAAAAGATTATGATTACAAGGCATAAAAGAGAAAATAGGTAGTTGATTTGTAGCAAATGACCTATGGAAATTTAAAACCTCTCATTTACCTGTACTACACACATGCCATAAGTGTTTCCTAGTAGCTGACTCCAGTTTTGATGAAAAGTTCAAATGCTCCTACTTTATCAGGGTCTACTTGTTCCTCTGCATACGTTTTTTTCAATTGCTTCTTTCTCTTCTTTTCGTTGTGACTTTTCGTTGTGACTGTAAAAGGATGATTGCCTCTATCAGTAACAAATAATTTAAATGACTAATAACATTCACTGAAAAATTGAGATGAATATAGTAAGAACGAAAATACAAAACAAATTTAAACTACAAAATAGAGGTGGCCTTAGTCGAGCTGACCCGGATACCACGGTTTTAAAATCATGCCATTTAATTCAAACTACAAAATTTAATCTAACTTATACATAAGGTTTGTTTGGTATGAAGGAAAATGTTTTCCAATTTTCTCATGTTTGGTTGGGTTAAATATTTTCTAAATCAACTCATTTTCCTCAAATTTAAGGAAAATGACTTCCCTTTAAAACTTAGGGAAAACATTTTCCAAAACTCTCTTCGAACTTCAAATTACAATTTTTTTTTGTTAAAAAATCAATTTATTTTATCCCTACCCTCAAACCACCCCCGAAGGCCCGAACCACCCCCAAAAAATAATAATAACTTAAAGCTCAATTTAAAAAAATATTTTTAACTTCAATTTTTTTACCCCACACTCACCCCTACCCTCAGTTCCCTACCACCATCCCCTCCAAAAAAAATATTAAAAGTTATTTTTTAAAAATATTTCTAATTTTAATTTTTAATTTTTTTGGGGGGGGGGGGGGGGGGGGGGGGGGGGGGGGGGGGGGGGGGGGGGGGGGGGGGGGGGGGGGGGGGGGGGGGGGGGGGGGGGGGG
>JAJOOS010025659.1:0-16665 GCA_029582725.1 Solanum chiquidenum
ATTCTGACCCATGAGACTTTATAGAAGAATAATATGAATGAAACTCATTAAACGAGCCTTTGAAATTGTCATCATAGCCATCAGAGAAAGGAGCAAAGTTTAATCCTTCAACATTTAGAAGCATTTTTATTTTATTAAAAGTTGATAGACTTGTAGATAAAGTAACTTTAATGCCTAAACTAATTAATCGTTTGGATAGTTGAAGAGATGGATTAATATGACCTGGAAATATTACAATAAGAACATGAGATTTTTCCTTCAGATTTTCCATTTTTTGGTAGGGAAAAGAGAGAATTTTTCTATTGATGCTAATGAAGTGTTTTGCATTTGGTATGTGTATGGTTTTGGAGTTTATATATAAGATAAAAAAAATTGGACATAGTAATTGATGACATATGTGATGACAACATACATATTGTACTAATTCAATTTATATATTGTTTTTTCATAAAAAAAAAAAAGGTAGCCCCCCAATTTGTAAAAGATAAGAATTCAAGTAATAATATTTTTTTTATTACTCATCTTTTTTATTTTTTTAGTGACTCGAACTTTATAATATTAGATTTGAAGATAAATGATACTTATCATCTGAGCCATTACTCTTGTTTCAGGAGAATTCTAAGCCTTTACTTTTTGTCACTAATTAATTAATTAATCATTGTGTATTTTATTTATTTTTTTTGATAAAAAATTACTTGAATCTGGCATTATACCCAACACATCAATGTGTATTTTATTTATTTTTTTGATAAAAAATTACTTGAATCTGGCATTATACCTAACACATTTCTACGGACTTTATCACGTGTTCATCATTCTCAAAGTACTAACAATTCAACTACAAACAAAAACTAAGACTTAACTAATGTCATTAACCAAAATATGATGCTTAATTACTCTTTAAATTGCATAATTGTTTAAATAATTATGCATACGTAATACGTGTAACATATATAGGCTAAGGTATTACAAGATAAGAACGATACATTTTTATTTTATTTTTATAATGATTCGGATTTTGCATGAATGGAGATTTTTGAACGTTTGTGCATGGAACTGTCTTTAATGACCGAGTAAAATCTCATTAACATAAGCTTTGAGATTTACATTTGATGAACCATTTTCCTTCATAGCTTCCTTAGCCAAATCCTTCCATTTCTTGACATTCTTCTTAAGCTCCTCCCTTTTTTCTCCATCTTCCATCACGATATCTATACACCTCTTGAACTCATCTCTTTCAACGACACCTTCTTCACTGGCATTCACTCTGACGCCAATCTTCCAAACATCTTGAACGAGCTTAGCGTTGCAACATTGATCGGTCCACAACGGACACGCCACGATCGGCATTCCAGAAGATAGGCTCTCTAAAGTCGAATTCCATCCACAGTGAGTCAAAAAACAACCTAAAGACGGGTGTTGTAACACTTCCACTTGCGAGCACCAACGCACGATTTTCCCTTGTTTTTCTAGTTCGTCTTTACAAGTCAATTTTTCCTCCGGATATCCCCCTTCTTTTTCTTCCCTAATCACCCACAAAAATGGCCTTCCACATTTTACCAATCCTAGACCTATTTCCTCCATCAATTGACTTGATATCTCAGAGTAACTACCAAATGCTATGTAAATAACCGATTCTTTAGTCATTGTATCCAACCAATCCATGTAATTTTCCGAACTCCGTCTTAAATCAGCTCCAAATGACTTATCTAACGGATCATTTCCATCAAGAAAAGCTGAAGGAATTGAAGGACCAATTCCAACCATAGTTAAATTCTTCAATGCCCTCAAAGCATCAAATTCCAAATCATCAAAAGTGTTCACAAGTACTCTTGGATTTTCTTCACTATTCAGTAACTCAATTTGGTCTATGATAGACTTAACTCCCCAACCATACTTAGAATTCACATCGGTGAACACAAACGAGGGAAAATCGCGAGGATTTAGTCGAGGTAATCCTGGAAGATCTACAACTTGATCCTGAGAACAATTCTTGAAACAATCAGCATAGTCGTTGAAGCAATAATAATAAATGTCCAAGACCGTGGCGGGTTGGATCCAAAAAAATGTAGACGGGACATTAATGCCCTTAGCCACTATACCAACCCATGCCATAAGGGTTGTGTAAATGACACGATTGAAACGGCGGCCCTCAACCGCCCTAGATTCTATGATTTGAGTCATGAATTCAGAACCATGACTCACTAGGGAAGAATAAAATGGCTCGAACTCATCTAGCGATCCTTTAAATTTTCCATCATAGCCATCAGAAAAAGGAGTAAAGCTTAATCCTTCGATATTTGGAAGCTTGGAAATACGATTAAAAGCTGTTAGGCTAGTGGAAAAAGTGACTTTTATACCTAAATTAACTAATTTTTTGGCAAATTGAAGAGATGGATTAATATGACCTTGACCTGGAAATGTTACAAGAAGAACATGACAATCATTCTTCAAGTTCTCCATAATTCTTTGGTGTAAGATATAATTTTACTAATTAATTTATGGTAGAATGTAAGGTTTTAATTAATGAGAGTTTATATAAGAGAAGATTATTGAAATGTGACCGATTGATGACGTTTGTGGTGACAAAATGCATAATATAATAAAATTAATTCATCGATTATTTCAAAGAAATGTAGCCAATAATTCATATAGGATAAGAATTCTTGTAGAATTAAACAACAAGAAGTTACCAAGAAATATGTTAAACGTTTTATGTCCTTTTAGAAAATGATAGCCATGCATGAAAAAGTTGTAAAGATTATTCTCAATGTTTCGAATTTAAAATTAAAAAAAATAGCAACAGAGGGAGAGGGGAAGTACCTACTATCAATTAATATTTAGACACAATGAAAGACAATAATATATTCGGTATAATTTTCCAAATACGTTTAAAAGGGTAGATTATTGTATACAATCATTATTCCTATCTAGAAAGCTATTAAAGTAGGAGAACATGTAAAAATAATAACAAACTTCTTCATAAAATTAGCTAACAAAAATAAGAGGAAAATTGGCAAATTTGCACCAAAAACCCATGTGACTTCATCTCATATTTGGGCTTATATATATTGCTGTGATTTTTTGTAACGATTGGGTTCCGTCATTATAGAAAAGCCAATGGAGAAAAAATTTGGGTTGGAAAAGTTTTTCGTAGTAACTTGGAATTTCCCAACCTAGTCCAGATTTGGACGAAATCGGAGTCGTTGAGGTGTAGGGAAATCTGGTAGCAATTGGGTGACTTATTTATGATTTTGATTACATAAGTAGTTAGATAAGTCGTTAAGGAATACGTATGACTTTACGGAATTGAATTCGGGTGAGTAGAACTCCCGAAATCGATCTTAGCGTGAAGGGGTTTTTCTGAATGTCGTTGGTTAGAGGTGTGTTGTGAAATGAGGGTCTTGGAAATATTAAAATAGCTCACTGTTTCGTGGAAGCCGCTTTGGCGCTGGGTTTTGTTGCTCTGGCGGTGCCACTGAAGCGGGGTGAGGGCCGTTATGGCGGGCCAGACGCGACTTAAAGTCGTAAATAAACCCTTAAACGATTTTATTATGCACTTTTCAATTTTTAGAGCTAAGGAACGAACCCCATGCGACTCTTGACACTTTTCCACCATTCTTGAGGCTAAATGTAAGCTTTTCACTCCCCGAATCCGTTTTTTGATCCGTAGAACGTAATGGAATTGGTAATTATTGATGAGGGGGGGGGGGCGTTGAATTGGAAACCATGGTGGAAAAGTCCCTATTTTGGATACTTGGGATCATGGGTATGGTTTAGGGTTGTTAGAATAGTTAGTAATTCGAGTAATTAGTGATTGTTTATTGATTCTCGTGTTATTATGATTATTTGTAGACCAAGAACAAGCGGAATGAATCCGAAAAGGGAATGATCAAGTTTCTTAGGGTTTCAATCTTGTTTCGATGTAGGTAATGGTTGTGATTCTATGATTGTGTGATGTATGTATATGAATATTGCATTATTGATCACACTTGTTGTAAATGAGATAGATGAATAATGGTTACTATGAAATCATGACTTAATTTATAATCTTGAGGATATACTTGTGATTGTGATTGTGGTGTGTTGAATCAATCGATTGCCATGTTTCGACATAACTAACTTGGATCGGTTGCCACATTCCGACATAATTATGGGATCGTTTGCCACGTTCTGACGTAATCATTGGATAGGGTACCATGTTCTGGTATGTTAAATGTTTGGGTTTGAGTTCCATGAGAGGACCAATGACTTGTCATAATTGTGTGTTTTGAGAAATGTGAAGTTGTTCATTGTTCGTAAATGTTGATGATATTGTATATGTTCGATATATGCATGTGATTATATTATTGTATTGACTTGCTTATGTTACACTTAGTGGGATAGCCGCATGATCCTACCAGTACACTGTGGTTGTGTACTGATACTGCACTTGCTCTTATTTTTGTTGAGTATAGGGCATCTTCCGGCGGCTATTGACAAACCTTGCTTAGGAGATCAGTGATCGTTCAAATTCAAGAGTGAGACAATTCTTCCGGGCTGCCATGAGTTCTCTTCCTTTGATGTCCACCATTTCGGACTTAGACTTTCTAGTTAGTTATTAGTGCATTAGTTTGGGGTTGTATCCCTTCTTGTTTAGACTTTGGTTCATTGTGAGATGTTTTGGTACATTGACTTTCAGGTTCTAGGTTATGTCTTCTGCATTTATTTAGTTAATATACTTTTGTTTTAATTTTATGGGAACTCCCTATTTCGTTCTTTAGTATTTAACTTGTTTCGTATCCTTAAATGCTTAATTTTTGGTTTAGTTGCTTGGTTTGGGTTGTAGTAGTGGTTCTCCCACCAGAGGGTTAGTGTGGGTGCCAATCACGACGGTATGGGTCGTGACAAAGTTGGTATAGAGCCTACATTCGTTTATCTCGATGTACCAAAATTAGTCTAGTAGATGTTGACACCCAATTTTGACCCTCCCCGATATGAATTAATTCACAAGCTCCTTAAATTCCGAATGATTTGAAATAATTTGTTTTTTTATAAAGATCAAAATGTTTTCTTAGTTTACTTTCAAGTAATTTTAGCATCCTTATATTTCTCAAGTAATATATATATTTTATACAATTTTGTATATAATTATCGTATTTTATAAATATTTCGAAAATCATCTAAAAAAAAAGAAGAAAAAAAAGAGATTTTATTTTGATTAAGTTTTCAATTGAATTAATTGGGTTTAAAGTATATTCGTAATTTGGAGCTATTTAGTTTATTAGCATAATTATTTTGGAAGCTTGTTTTAATAATTTACTATAACTTAGGTTGTGATTATAATGTTAAATTATTTAGTTTATAATTAAGTTAATTATTTTATTTCGTTAAGATTAAGGAACTCATTAATTAATTTATGTTAATTCGTCTTATTTAGTTTTTAGTTGATTTCACTAATTAACTCAATTGGCTAAGTCCTTAATTCAATGTCTATAATTGCAATCCAATGAGCCGAATCCTCAATTCTAATATAACCTTTTTTACCTCACATTCCAGACCACTGTTGGGCCCAACTTCTGTCCCATCCTCCATTTTTAAGCCCATTCCCCTTTACAATCAGAAAACAACCCCAGCAGCCCACAAAAACATTTCCAAAAAGACCCAATCCAATACATATAACAGCAGTAGCGTATAATATACCAAAAACGACCCCACATCATTTCTTCTTCTTTTTCACGCATACCAGACGACACAGCAACAGAACCAGCAGACCCCTGTAGCGTTTTCTTCTTTGCAGCGAAGAACGCGTACACTCCAAACTCCAGAAAAAATCGAAACCCAGCGAAATTACGACCTCCAGCAGTCCAGACGAGAATTCAAGTCGCGTGACCCTCTTCTCTCCCTTATTCTCTCGTACAGAAGTCAGGTGTTGCAATCTCGAGGATGGTTCGTACTTGCTCGAAAATCGGACGGATGCCATTCTCATTCCATTGAGAATGGTACAAAATTGTGTTGTCCAAGCCTTATCTTGGAGGAGGGATTTTGAATTTTGAATTGGGATTTTCACCCTTCCTCCCTCTCGAATTTCCCCTCCTTTTTTTCAACCCTAATTTCCTCCGGTATAAACCCACTTCTTCTTCATTGTTAGGGGTGAGAGAATAAAGTGGGAAAAGTTTGGAAAATATATGGGAAAAGGTTTGAGGAAAATTGAGTCAGTGCAAGTGAAAGTATACATAGAAACACATAATTTTACTGAAGCAAAAATAGACCAAAGGTCCACAAATATTATAGAGAGTGTTTATTTTTGGTTTTCCTTTTTCCGAACGTGACATCTTTACTGTTCATCGGAATCGTTGGAGTCCCGTTGTGGTGGTGAAGTCGTTGTTCCTCTGTTCGTAGCCTCAGCTCGCTGCCCTCGAAAAGGTAAATTTCTTTTTGTTTTATGATGTTTGTCTCTTTTTAGTCTTCGAGATGAGATTCTTGTGATTCTTGTGTTGTATGATTAATGCTTGCCGTAAATTTTATTTTGAGTGCATTCAGCCCTTTCCGTTAGTGTAATTTTCTTTAGTTTTGCTTTTCTTCGAATCGTGACAGTGAATAGGAATCCAATGTTAAGGTGTTGGTATTTCAGATCATTGATTCATTTTGAATCTCTAAAGTTGGTTGAGTTCTGTCTTGTTTGTTCTAAATAGCTTGGATGTTCATGTGGTTTGGACTTGGGTTGTGTTGATTATGTTGTTCTGTCCTCCTTACTGCTTCATTGTGCTCTTGTTTAACATCTTCTATTATTTCTATCTATTGTCGTGGATTTCCAGTATGGTTAGCCGAATCTCGTATTTTATTCCAGTCTTTCTTGAGTCATTCGAGTGGTGTCTTTCTTGAGTCATTTGAATAGTGTCTATGTCTCTTCGGGTTCAACTCATGAAGTATGTTGTTTGTCTAATATGCGTTGTGCTCTCTTTATATCTTTATATTTTTGAAATCGGATTATTTGTTAAATTTTTGTTCATAATGCGAGTTGATTTTGCTATGACTATGATTACACTCCTTTTGAATTTTACCGTCTTTATGCATGCATATGTCTAGGAATATCTTTGTGTTTAGATTTCTGATAGTTTAATATGAAATTTGTCATATTTATTTTGCATATTAGATTTATCCTTGTCTCTCTTATGTCATAAGATAAAGAACTAATGTTTCCTTTTTCTTTTACTAATACAGAAGGATTCTTTGTCTTTTTTTAAGGTCACATATTTCGGGTTTAGTCACAAATTGGAGTTAAATATTTTCTAATTGTCTCATTCATATGTTCTAGATAGGCATAAATGGGTGATCCTTTGTGTATTTATTTTAAAACTGTTTGTTTTCAAAAATTGTAAAAATTGATAGTCTAGGCATGGAATTCCTTGTCTCGGCATGATTGTCTTGGCAGTCAACTTTGGTCCTTTGCTTATTGTGACAAATTTGTTAGATGTTGTTTGGGACTTGCTTAGGAGTTAGGTTTAGCCCCTCTTTTCATTTAGTCGAGATGTTGCTTATATCATTTCGGTCTTAGTTCATGTTGTTACTAGTAATTTCTTTATCGTGATGTGTCGATCCAACTGAGGTCACTTGCATTCTTTCCAGGGAATAGCTCTCCTATCTTGTTAAAAATCTGAAAATATCTATCATAATTTTAACTTGGTGTTTACTTTAATTGATGTCACTGCCTAGCAATGCTACTATATACAAAGGTTATATATAATCATGCCCATTTGTGTTTTCTTGTTATTATGTATGGTTGAGTATCGATGTGATTTGGTTTAGTCGTTTGAGATACGTCATCTTTCTTTCTTTGCTAAAGTGATTATGTCCGCCCTTTATTCCGGCAACTTTTGTTATTTTGTGTTAGCATGACAATCAAATATTATTAGATTTCTTTAAATAGAGTTGGTTTGACTTTGGCATGAGAGACGTTTATTTGCTAATTATGCAGCATGTCTCTTTCAACATTTTAATTTATTGGCTATGCATTAATCTGTTCTTGTTTTCCCCCTTTTATATGATCATTTAGATTTTATAGCTCATGCTACTGCCAAGTATTCAAGCATGTTTGTTTATTCTCGTTTTGTTAAGTTAGTTTAGTTTGCCGTTTTCAAAGCCACTTGTTATGTTGGGTTCAATAGTTGGTTTGGTCACATTTCTCAGGTCTTGATTTCTTAGTTGGTTTTTCATTTCAATTAAGTTGTGTCTCGTTTAAGTTGTGTCTCATTTGTTTTATTATTTCAGAATGCTAATTCTTGCCCTTTTTGTTTTGTTGTATGAACCCCTTTGAGTCCACGACGTGCTTCTTTTTCTTACATTACGAGTCGAGCCATAAAGGCTCGAATCCTTTCTTTCGAGTCAGCCGGCAAGTGGAACCGAAGAATGAGTCCATGAACTCGGTGTACAGGTGTTTGGAGAAGATTTCGGGATCGTATACACTAGTATATATCTAGTGTGTATGAAAGTGGGAAAATGGCCTAAAGGCCCCCATATTCAGTTTTGTATTTTGTTGTTGGGCCTAAACCCTTTTATTTTAATTAGCATCTTGTTAGTTTAGGCCCAAGTACTGGCCCAGGCGAACAGATCCAGACTTGGGCCCAAATCTTCTTTTCCTATCTCATTTATTTGCTATTAGGTGTTTTATGTGTTTATTTAATTTTAAGGTTTTCTAATCAATTCCCCAAAAGATAGTCACTTCGGGATTTCCTAAAGACTAAATAATCATACTTATTTTACTACTTAAGTTATTTTGCAAAATATTTTATTTAAGTGAATGTAAAATATTTTATTTAAGTAAATCCTTTATACCATCTCCCTTTCCCTAAACAAAATAAAAATAATTCAACTTTTAAGTTGTTTATTTTTAAGTTTTAAGATAGTTAGTTTTCTCAATTTTAGTTAAGTTGCTTATTTTCTTAAAACATTTAGCCAAATAGTTAATTATTGGATAACCGCGTATTAGCGGGTATTTAAATCCCTTCCAGAAATGCTAATAAGAACCTCAAACCCCTTTTAATATTTTCAATTGATTTCCTGTTTTAATCTTTTGAAAAAGTAGTTTTCTTGATTTTTCTTAAAAATTAAGTGGCGACTCTTAAAACCAGTCTTAAATTATTTTTAAATAAAACAGTAGAGTCTTGCGGAATAGTACGGGGACACCTTTACTTTTCTTCGAGAGGCTATAGGACTTTAGGAAATCTCTCTATTTTCTCGTCTCATTTCGTGCTATGACTTTATTCTAATTGGTATCTGGAGATTCAAATTGGTATATAACTTCCTTTACTCTTTTGTCTGCAAATGGTTAATACTAGATTCAACGGCGTCAGGCCCGTAGCTCCCATCAATGCTCCAGCTGAGGAATTTACAGCGAGAAGTCGTGGTCGAGGCAGGGGTAGAGGAAGAGCTAGAGGTAGAGGCCGTAGAAGAGTAGCACCTACTGGGAATGAAGCTCCTGTAGAGAATGCTCTTATGATTGAGAACCCTCATGCGCATCATGAAGAGATAGAGGAGAATGTTGATGTTGATAAGGTTGAGAATATTGAGGATGTGGGACTAGAGGAAGAGGTGCATGCTGAGACTACCAATGTTCCTCCTATAGACCCAATGTTAGCTCGATAGATCATGTCATTCTTGAAACGGTTGGTTGGTCTTGGAGTGTTTCCTTCTGTTCAAGCAACTCAAACTCCTGTTAATCCCCATGTTGCTAGCACTGCGCCCAAGACGGGTGGAACGGGAGGTAATGATGCTTTCTTCTATCCTTTGTTGGGTTCTGTTATGACTGGTAATAGACATAAAATGTTAACTAAGTTTTTTAAGCTAAAGTCTCATGTGTTTCTTGGTTTTGAGAATGAGGATGCTTATGAGTTTATCTTAGATTGTTATGAGAGGCTTCATAAGTTGGGAATTGTCCATCAATATGGGGTTGAGTTTGTATCCTTTCAACTTCAAGGTGAGGTTAAGCAGTGGTAGAGAGCTTATATGGAATGCAGATCTTCTACTTTACCTCCACTTACTTGGACCCAATTTCATGCTCTGTTTTTGTTGAAATATGTGCCTAGGACTTTGAGGGATCGCAAGAAGGACGAGTTCTTGGTTTTAGAGCAAAGTGGTATGATTGTGGTTGCTTATGAGGCCAAGTTTCATGTTTTGTCTAGATATGCTACTCAATTGGTGACTACTGAGGAAGAGAGAATCCGATTATTTATTAGGGGACTAAATTCTGAGTTGCAAGTATTATATGTTAATATGACTTCTGCATGGAGGAGCTTTAATGAGGTAACAGACTATGTTAAGAAAGTGGAGGGGGTGAGGCGAGACGGTCAGGCTAAGGCATTGGCAAAAAGGGCCAAGAATTCAGGCAACTTTCAAGGTTCTTATTCCAAAGGTTCAGAGAGACCAACACTTGCAGCCAAGCCAATTCAGTCTTCTATGCCCGCCTCTACAGGTAATTACTCGGGAACTCAACATCAAAATTTAATTCATGATAGCTAGGGAGTCGCACCTTCAGTGAGCAGTAGACCATCTTTTGATCGTACATGCTACAAATGTGCTGAACCTAGGCATATAAGGAGAGATTGTCCCTACCCACGTGTGTTAGATTCCGCGCAACAACAGTCTAGAGTAGTGGTACCCACAGGAAATGGTAATAATGGTCGAAGGCGTCCACAAGGTGGGCAATGAGGTAATCAGCAAGGCCGTGGAGGTAGAGGAAATGGTAATGCATGCAGGGGTAATGTGCAACCAGGCAGAGAAGTGGCTCGTTAAGATGATAAGGCTCAGTGTTATGCCTTTTCGGGCAAGAATGCGACAGAGTCGTCTGACGCGGTGATCACATTTACTATTCTTGTTTGTGACCGGACGGCTAATGTGTTATTTGATCCAGGTAATACTTATTCATATATATATCCGTGAGATTTGCCTCAAAGTTTGATATGATTTGTGATATACTTGATGCCCCTATCTATGTTTCTACCCCAGTTGGAGAGTCAATCATAGTCACCCATGTCTATCGTGCTTGTCCTATTTTGTTTATGGGTTTTCAGACCTGGGCTGATTTGGTGATTTTGGATATGACTGATTTTGATATAATCTTAGGCATGACTTGATTGTCCCCCTATTATGATGTGTTTAATTGTAATACTAAGTTTGTAACTCTAGAAATTTCGGGAAGGGAAAAATTAGAGTGGGAAGGGGTGTACAAGCCTAAGCAAACTAAGATCATACCCTTCATTCGGGCTAGAAAATTGGTAGAGCAAGGTTGTTTGGCTTATTTGGCTCATATTAGGGATGTTGAGATTGAGGCTTAATCCATTAAGTCTATTCATGTGGTGTCAGAATTTAGAGAATTGTTTCCTAATGACTTGCCTGGTATGCCTCCGGATAGGAATATAGACTTTTACATTGATTTAGAATCTGGTACATGTCCTATTTATATCCCTCCATATCGCATGGCTCCAGCAGAATTAAGAGAGCTTAAGGCTCAAATCCAAGAGTTTTTTCATAAGAGATTTATTCGTCCTAGTGCTTCTCCATGGGTGCTCCAGTGTTGTTTATTAAGAAAAAATGGTAGTATGAGAATACGTATAGATTATCGGCAATTGAATAGGGTCACTATTGGAAACAAGTATCCTCTTCCTCGAATAGATGATCTTTTTGACCATTTGCAAGGGGCGTCAGTTTTCTCTAAGATTGATCTAAGTTCTGGCTACCATCAATTGAAAATTAGGCCTGAGGATGTGCCCAAGATGGCTTTTAGAACTCGTTATTGACACTATGAGTTTTTGGTTATGTCTTTTGATTTGACCAATGCGCCTGCAGCTTTCATAAGTTTGATGAATGAGGTGTTCAAGCCATTTCTTGATTCTTTTGTCATAGTCTTTATTGATGATATTTTGGTCTATTCAAAAAGTAATAAAGAGCATACCGACCGTCTTCGTATTGTTTTGGGTGTTCTTGAGAAATAAAGGTTGTATGATAAGTTCTCTAAGTGTGAATTTCGGTTGACTTCTGTTGCATTTTTGGGACACGTAATTTCAAAAAAAAGGGTAATGGTAGATCCTCAAAATATTGAGGCGGTTAAGAATTGGATTCGGCCTAGCTCAAGACTTTTTGAGCACCGCACATATTCTAGCATTACCGGTGGAAGGTAAGGATTTTATTGTTTATTATGATGCTTCACATTCTGATTTGGGTGCTGTGTTAATGCAGGATAGGAATGCTATAGCTTTGCATTGCATCAATTGAAGGTGCATGAGAGGAATTATCTAACCCATAATTTGGAGTTGACAGCGATAGTGTTTGCTCTTAAGATCCGGCGATATTACCTATATGGGGTGAAGTGTGATGTGTTTACTAATCATCGTAGTTTGTAACATGTGTTCACTCAAAAAGATCTGAAATTGAGACATCGAAGGTGGATAGAGTTACTCAAGGATTATGATGTGACCATTCAATACAATCCGGATAAGGCTAATGTAGTGACAGACGCTTTGAGTCGAAAAGCGGTGACTATGGATAGTTTAACTTGCTTGAGTGTATCCAAGAGACCCTTGACTAAGGAAATCCAGACCTTGGAGTCTAAGTTCATGTAGTTGGGCATCTCAGAAAAAGGTGCGGTGTTAGCTAGTATTGAAGTGAGGGCCACATTCATTGAGGAGATCAAGGCCAAACAAATTAAAGATGAGAATTTGGAGGAGCTTAGAAAAGAAGACCACTCTTGATGCGAAAGGTGTGCTCAGTTTTAAAGGAAGAATTTGTGTTCCTCGAGTTGATGACTTGATTCAGAAAGTGTTGGCAGAATATCATGGTTCGCGATATTCTATTCATCCGGGTGTGACGAAGATGTACCGAGACTTGAAGAAAATTGGTGGCCTGGCATGAAGAAGGATATAGAGGAGTTTGTGGCTAAGTGTCAAAATTGCCAACAAGTGGAGTATGAACATCAAAGGCCTGTAGGTTTGCTTTAAAGAATGCCAATTCTGGAATGGAAGTGGGAAAGAATAGCCGTGGATTTTGTGGTTGGTCTTCCCAAGACTTTGGGGAAGTTTGATTCTATTTGGGTAGTGGTTGATAGATAGACTATGTCAGCCCATTTTATTTCGGTAAGAATAGATTATAATGCTGAACAATTGGCTAAAGTTTATGTACGCATGTTATATTTTATCACATAACGATAGCGATGATATGTCGACGAGTGTAATACACCACATACTATGAGAGTGATGTTACACGTCTCAGGATAATATTAAATTAACTTTTTAAATAGTAAAGATATGTGATAAATCGTAATGATAATTTAAATATATAACTAAGTTTATTCAATACAAGTTCATCAGAATTTCGCTCCTCTCCATTTTCTTTTTCTTCAAATTTTCAAGTATTTATTTGGATAAGATACACATTGAGATTTAATAATTGAAAGGTAAGCTTTAACATGATTAAGATATTATAAATTTTATATAATTGCTCCCAAAATATAAGAAAATCCCGCAATTCTAAATTTCTTTATTATTAATATTTAATTTTTCAAATATTCAAGTATTTGATTGTTACATTATTTACCTTACCTGTTCGACTGAAGAAAAAATTACTCTAAATTTTGGAAGTATGATATTTGTTTTCACTAAAGGCAACTAAGAAAAGTTATTAATATATTTATGGAAAGTATCACGTGCAACTAAAATTGTGGGATTAAAATATATATTATCTTAGTCGTAGTTGAAACGTATCTTTATTTTATTAAAATAAATCTCAATTAGTGATTTAAATTTATAACATGCCTCCGTCCAAATAAAAACATGAAAAAAATGAACGATAATGATGTTGAGCCAAATCCCTATAAAATACCTCACCAAATATAGCAACATATCTCAAATTGTAATAATTAAAGCATTTTAGAGAGAGAAAGAAAAAAAAATTAAGAATCAATTATAAGCAATGGTTGATCCTACTATCACACGTCCATTGGCAAATTATCATTCAAGTGTTTGGGGAGATTATTTCCTTTCCTACACTCCTCATCTCACAGTATGTTTCGTTTTTCTGTGAGATAGACTTGGTGATAAATTTGATATATCGTATTTATTTTTTTGTTCATATCATGATCAGTAGTAGCTAGTAGCTAGCATTATTTTCATAATTTCTCGTCCCACGATTTCTATTACCTCTCATTATTTTATGTGCTTTGGTTATCGTATTGTTTAATTATTGTTATTGTTCCCTGTTCCTATTGTATAAATGTCATTTTTACTAAAGAAATAGTACATGTACGGTTGTACCTCCACGAGGTAGAGGTAAGATGCACTCTACCTTCTTTTAATCCCACCTATAGAGTTATACTGATTATATTATTATTATTGTATTGCATTTGTTGCTATTTATAGGTTGTAGAGCAATATATAATAACACTAAACATTTGGTGCAGGAAATTAGTAGCCAAGAAAAAGTTGAACTTGAAGAATTGAAAGAAAAAGTCAGGCAAATGTTAGTGGAAACTCCTGATAATAGTACACAAAAACTTGTCTTGATTGACACAATCCAACGATTGGGAGTGGCATATCATTTCGAAAACGAAATCAAAACATCCATTCAGAATATTTTTGATGAATCCGTAAAAAATAAAAATGAAGATAACAACGATGATCTTTGCGTTGTTGGTCTTCGTTTTAGACTAGTGAGACGACAAAGGCATTACATGTCTTCTGGTACCGTATCTCTTCTCTAATTATCCTATGTAGATTATTAATGTTGATTACTAATTCTTTTATGGTCAAAAGTAAAATGTTTAACGAGGTGAATTTAGAATTTAATCTTTATGAATTCAAAATATAATATTTATAGTACTTAGGTGAGGCTTATAAGTTAAAACTTTAGTATATATCTCGAAAAAGTTGTAGAATATCTAACTATGACGATAATTAATCAGATGTGTTCAAAAAATTCACCAACGACGATGGAAAATTCAAGGAAACTCTTATTAAATATGTTCAAGGCTTATTAAGCTTATACGAAGCAGCACATCTAAGAGTACACGGAGAAAAAATTCTTGAAGAAGCTCTATCTTTTACCGTTACTCATCTCAAGTCCATGAGCCCTAAATTGGATAATTCACTCAAGGCCCAAGTTAGTGAAGCTTTGTTCCAGCCCATTCATACAAATCTACCAAGAGTGGTAGCTCGTAAATACATATGTATTTACGAAAACATTGAATCACATGATGATTTGCTTTTGAAATTTGCTAAATTGGATTTCCACATTTTGCAAAAAATGCACCAAAGAGAACTTAGCGAACTAACAAGGTAAATATATGTATCCTCTTTAATTAATCACATGTATATGTATATATATTCTTCGTATGATATATTATACGTATAATATACATATATAGGTGGTGGAAAGATCTGGATTATGAAAACAAATATCCATATGCAAGAGACAAATTGGTGGAATGTTATTTTTGGGCAACAGGGGTGTATTTTGAGCCACAATACAAACGCGCAAGAAGAACGTTAACAAAATTAATTGTTATTATTACAATTACTGATGATCTATATGATGCTTATGCAACTTATGACGAACTTGTTCCTTACACTGATGCAGTCGAAAGGTAAAACTTATATAAACGTAGTTATTAATTAAATGTGCAACGTTGTTGCGTTGAGTATGAAATATATGTGTTATTTATGTATGTACAGATGTGACATTAGTGCTATGGATTTGATATCGTCCTATATGAGACCTCTTTATCAAGTCCTTTTAGATTATTTTGATGAAATGGAAGAAGAATTGACCAAAGATGGTAAAGCACACTATGTCTACTATGCAAAAATTGAGGTAAGCTAAGTTTGCTATGAATATAACTTGGCTCCATTAATCAGTTAAATCATAAATCGATATCATTTATTTTACAAACAAAGCTTCTGATATATTTATTTATTTATTTATTTTAGATGAATAAGTGGATTGAAAGCTATCTTAAGGAAGCAGAATGGTTGAAAGATGACATTATTCCAAAATGTGAGGAATATAAGAGAAACGCTACTATAACTGTTTCCAATCAAATGATTTTGATTACTTGCTTGATTGTTGCGGGGGAATTTATATCCAACGAAACTTTCGAATGGATGATAAATGAGTCTTTGGTCGCTCCAGCTTCATCACTAATCAATCGATTAAAGGACGATATTATTGGACATGAAGTAAGTAAATATATATACACCAACATATTATGTAGTTTGAATTATAAAAATAAATATTTAATTTAAACGTCATACTGAAATGTATTTGATGCAGCACGAACAACAACGAGAACATGGAGCTTCATTCATTGAATGTTACATGAAAGAATATCGAGCTCCAAAACAAGAGGCATATGTTGAGGCTCTGAGGCAAATTGCAAATGCATGGAAAGACATAAACACAGATTATTTGCATGCTACTCAAATACCAACGTTTGTCCTCGAACCTGCCTTAAATCTTTCACGTCTTGTAGATATTCTCCAAAAGGATGATTTTACGGATTCACAAAACTTCCTTAAAGACACAATCACCTTGTTGTTTGTTGACTCTGTCAATAGTACATCATATGGGTAATCGTATCATTCATCAAATACTGATTAATGGTTCCAATATTTCTAAGTGGTTGATGAAATAATGTGTGTG
>JAJOOS010025660.1:0-14167 GCA_029582725.1 Solanum chiquidenum
TTAGGAACACTTGGGTGTATATGAAGAGGTTGTATGGGCGGTCACTTCATTATTCACTTAAGTGTGGCTTAGGGTGACTTGAGATAGAGGCTTAAATGTTAATGAAGGAATTACTTTGCTATCTTGTTTAAGTATTGTACACTTGTGTTAATTGAGTTGTAAATGATATGAATATGGTCTTATTTGTGAATGGTGACTTGAAATGTGGGTTTGTGCTTGTGGTTGTAAAGGTTTGTTAAAGAAGGTCTTAAAAGCATACATTCCTTGTAAATGTCCGTTGTGCATGTTTTCTTGCATAGTCATCGTACTTAGTACTTATTGTACTAATTCCATATTTCTCTATTGTTACAAGTGTAGGTGGTGGAAAGTGAGGAGATCTTTTGAGGAAGCTTGGGATATCGACTCTTCTCAAGAAGCTTGGTATGTCCTCATATATTCGAGGACATAGTTTTTACCTTTATAGTATTTCCACTTAGACATTGTATAAGATTTATATTTTGTTGAAAGGGTTCGTGTCCCTAAGATGTTCTATTCGTGTCTAAGATGGTACATGAGACTTAGAAATTCTACTTTATTCCATTTGAAAGATTTTATGAGTATTATGTATTTGTCTTAAAAAGTGTTTTTATTCCTTACGGTTTTTATTACCGAATGCGATGAATGAATGCTAAGGCTTGTATAAGACCTCCGAGAGGTCGAATAGGCATGTAACGGCTAAGGGGTGCTCTCGGGATGTTACAGTGTAGACTCGGATCGTGACAAACTTGGTATTAGAGCACAAAGTTCTAGTGTCCTAGGTAATCTATGAAGTCGTGTCAATAGGGTCTTGTTTATGCTTGTGAGGGCCTCACTTCTATAAACGAGGGACTACAAACATTTAAGAAAAGTTTCCATATTTCATACTTGTATTCGTGCAATAGATCTATGTCATAGAGATTTATTCTAACTCATGCGTTCTCATATCCATTCGACTACCCCTCATAATAGGGGTGGTTGAACAGTAAAGCCCGTCCATTATTGATGAGTTACTCTCAGCAAAAAAATTGAGAAAGTCATGAAACTCCAGAGAGGCTTGAGAGAAGCCCATGAGTGAGTTTAGTGTTGAGTTTCAGAGGAATGCACTCAATTTCATGTGAATCGTGCATTTGATCTAAAAGCGAGTTGTACTCTTTTCTCTAATCCTTGTTTCAACTGAGACCTTCAAGAGGATGGTATGCTTAGAGCTTGGGAATATTTTAAACCTAAAAGATGGTATGAACTACGAGATTATGAGCATTAGTAGTAAAGAGTTCCCTGAAGTCAAGAGAAAAGTATGCAGATTTTCAGTAATCTAAGGGAAAGAGATAGGGAAGATTATGCTATTGTAATCATGCACCCAATCAGTTATAAGTGATGAGTTCCTTTATGAGTCAAGAAAGGAATAGTAAGGTTGTAGAAGAGTTCGTGATAGGAGGAATAGTTATTAGTCATGATGAGATAGAGCATATTCTTAACCATAATAGAGTTGATGTCGATGTGTCATCTTAGAGAAGATGAAATGTATGTGTGGAATGAGAAAGCAGAATATTCATGAGGTGGTAGACCGAAGCTAGGTTTATGAAGTTTGAAGGGGAGAGCCCCATAGTATTCAGAGGATGATAGAACTATTTGAGAGATAATGCACAGTAAGTGAGTAAATAGTATTTAAGTTGTGAAATGGAATGTGATGGTAAATTGTGAGTGTAGAAGCTAAGATGTAAGGATTGACTACTTGTCATAAGGTCCCAGTGGACGAGTGTTTCTAAGATTTGTGCATAGTAGTGATGAGTTAGTATAGTAGGAGAGAAATAATATTGATATTCGGGTTTAGTAATAACCATTAAGCTTGAATTTGAGATGAGTGTCATGAACAAAAGAATGGAAACATGAGGGTGATGATGTTAGTCTTGAGATTTGATCTAGAAGACTTAACATAAAGAAGGTGAGAAATCGAGATGTTAGCTGCAATAAATATGAGTAGTACAAGTGAGAGACCCTAACCTTTGGATAAGGGTAGTGAAGTGTGGCTAAGCCACAAGATTAACAAGAGCATTAAGAGGTGTATCGAGATGGTATGTAATCAGAAGAGGTTGAGAGAAACACCTTAGAAAGAGATCTTAGTACCTGCTTATGGAGAACTCGGTAGTCATGAGATAAGCTTCTCCCGATTGTTAGAGTAAAAGAGGGTGTAGACCAGTTAGAGATGATGGAATATGTCCATAGCTTTCAAGTGTCAGCTTTAGGCCTGAGGGGGAGATGACAAGATGAGAAATCACATCAAGTATTCAAGAATAAGATAGTAAAGAGTTCCAAAGAGTTTAGCAGATATCTAGTTAGGAGACCTTTTAGTAATGGAGTGATGTTAAAAAGAGAAGGTTAATGATCCAATCGTGATAATGATGGTGTGCTAACTCCTCATAAGGTTATAAATGAGGATGAAGTTTTGCTATGAGAAATAGCTAAATGAGAGCCCTTAGTTGGTTCTGAATAGTAATGCTGGCAAATTCTAGTTAGTATGGTAGAGATGATAAGAGTAACCACGTTCCATAACCAGTCCATCCATCATTCGAGGACGAATGATCCCGAGGAGGAGATATTGTAACACCCTAGAATTTTTTTGTACCAAGACTCGAACCATCCTTCGTTGTGAGTAGGATTTTACCGAGCAATTTAAAATTTCTTTAGAGTTAAGGTCACTAGATGTAGCACCTTGAGTTCCAAAAATAACTAAAGAGATGTCATTCAAGTCATTCCTAAGTTCTTCTAAGTTTTGTGTCAACTTCAAACGACCATAACTTTGAGCACAAGATGAGTTTGGTGGCCCATAAGATATCAAATGAAAGTTCTTTGAATTATATTTCTAACTCCGCCAAGTTTGGTATGTTTTGAGGTCGGATAAGTAAGATATGCCCTTTTGAAGCCAGGCTGTCCAATTAAGGAAAGTCACCTGAAAATAGTGAGGGATATTTTGGTCTTTTCCTTACCCAATCATATTTAATTCATTTTAGTAAGGCTTTAGGGGTCTAATTTGATTAGTTTCAGTTTTATAATCCTAATATACGCCTAGGGTTTTATTTGATAGTTCATGAAGAGAAAAGAGGAGAGGATCAAGGCGTTCGTCGAGATTCTTGAGTTTTGTTATAGAATTTTGCCAAGGGTTTGATGCCTAAGAGGTATGTAAGTTTCCATAGTGTTGGGTTCGTTCACCCACATGCCAAACATGATTTTCATATTCGAATTTGTCCATAAAGATTGAATGATTTAAGTTCTTGATATGTGTTCTTGAAGTTCATTCTAAATCTTATTTTATTGGGGTTTTGATGATTTCTTGAGATAAAAGATAGTGTTTTGAGGGCTGTATTGATCAGATTAGTGTGTACTTATGTTGAGTAATCGAATCCAAGTGATTGGAGAAGAAACCGTTCGAATCTAGATGAACTAAGATGAGAAAATGAGCAAAGAAAGTCGTCGGATTTTTCTAGGTTGGGGCCTGGCGCCCCATTCCAGCAGTGCACCCCAACCACACCTTTGTAGGTAGATGTATGGCGCCCTGCGCTACTCAGTGCGCCAGGGTTGCCTGCCCCCACCCCTTCTCCGTCGTTTTGCCCATTTGAGTCCTTTAAAAGGGTACCTTCAATCCCTATCAATTATAAACACTCTAAACTACTTTTAAACACCTAAAAATCATTCCTAACATGATCATAACCTTGAATTCATAAGTCATAATTCAAATTCAAGGTAGAGTTAAGAGTTTTGTCTTGAGAGTTCTTCCGAACATTTTGAGAAAGTCCCTTCGAGTCTTTTGAGGAGTCTTATACAATTTCTAATACCTTGTTTTAAGACTCGAGCAAGTGAGTATGAGAATGAAGAGGATATATTCATGAGTCTACTTTATCATCACGATATCCTTCGTACCATGAACCATAACTCTTGAATTCATAATTCACATTCAAGAGAGAGTTCAGAGTAGAGTTCAAGAAAATCTTTGAGTTCAATTGTGAATCCTTTGAGATCAACTATTGATTCGAGCTAAGTTTTAAGGAAGTAAGTATGAGAATGAGAAGAGTTGTATACATGAGTTCCATATTGTTATGTAGACCCTTGAGTAGAGTCGTTCATGCCCATAAATTCAGCATAAATTTCATACATTGAGCATCTTTGATAGGAGTAGTATCTTCGAGTTCTATTTCTTTGAGCATTGAGTACCTAATCCTTCTGAGATTATATTCCTACTTATGGGACTACTACTTGTTACCCATGAAGTCCTTGATTTGAGTTGTTCATGCTCATAATTCTGCATGTATCCTATGAGTCGAGCAGTTTAGAGATGAGTAGTATCATTGAGTCTTGAGTTCTAAGTACTGAGGTTATTTATTTCTATTAAGATCTTTGAGTTGAGTCATTCATGTTCATAATTCCACATGAACCCTATGATTTTAGTTTTAATTTTTTGTAAAATCTTTTTAAAGCCAACACTTGAGTCCTTAAACTGAGTTATGAGAAAGTAAAGATGAGTTTTGAGAAAAGAGTTTTCTAAGACATGATTAGTATGACAATCAAGTATGCCATCAATGTATGAGCAGTATGGTATCTTAATATATTATCAATGTTTATGAAGTATGACTTCCCGAGTCATCCATGATCATATTATAATATGATTTTGAAATGTTTTTGAGAAAGAGCAGAGTTGAGTTCATTTTCTTTAAAATGATATATGGGAACTATGTATTCCTAAGAGTAAATGTTTTCATAGTTAAGATGAGAGGAAACTGAGATTTCCAAAAGAGTTTTGAGCAGTTTGAGTACCATCTCTTTTAAGAGAAATATTTTTGAGTAATAATCTCAAACCATAGAGAGTTATGTTTTTTAAACATATGAGCAAGTTAAATTTTGGGAGTAGTATTGAGCACCGATATGGGGACGAGTTTCTGTTCAGATAATTCAAAGTCTCCATAAACCGTGTAGCCATCATGGGTAGAAAAGGGTCATACTTTTTCGATGATTCCTTAATGCTTTTAGCATAGACTAGTTGATCCACTTGGTGAATAGGTTTTATACCCCGGCAAATTATAGGACGACCCTGGTAGTGTGAGGCAAGACGTTTTATCGTTAGATAGCTCATAGTGATGGTTGTCGATTTGAGAAACTTCCATAGAGATATTTTGTCTTCTTATATACACAGAGTTTATTTTGTATTTTCATATACGAATAGAGTGTATATTGTATCCTTGCATACAAACTGAGTTACTATTGAATTTTTCAATACATTGAGCTATTTTCTATTGATTTAAAAGGTTTCCATTTATTGCATGAGTTGAGTACCCAGAGTCGAGTATCTTAGTATTGAGTCAAGCCTTATTTCACTAAGTTTAATATCTTATCATTGAGTTGAGCCCTATTTTCTCTAAAGTTGAGTTGAACTATGTTTCTTTGAGTTTAGTTTACTTAAGTGAGTTGAGAAGAGGTAAGTATGTTTCCTTTTTATCAAGTTCAAGCTTATGTTATGCTTTAGAATTCCCCTTACATGCTCATACATTTCATGTACAAAGTCATTTGTCCTGCATCGTTTCATAATGTAGATACAAGTATTCAGGATCATCAACATGCGCTTCGTTGATACCACATGCAGTTCAAGTTAGCTTTGGTGAGCCTCTTTGCTTCCAGAGGGTTCCACTTGTACTTCAGTTATATCATTTGTTAGGATGTCGTGGGTCTTGTCCCGACCTTCATCTTTGTCAGTTAAAGGCTTCATAGATAGACAGTAGAGTTTGAGAAGTTTGTTTTAATTATTTTAAAGACTTAAGTTGCCTATTATATGGCGAGTTGAATATATTATTTTTATTCAGAGTTAATCATTTCAGTTCTTAAGATTCTGCATGCTTAAGTTAGTTTTCCACTTGTAGTCAGTCAGGATGAGGGTTCGTTTGGGGACCAGCAATGGTTCTTGAGTGTCGGCCACGTCTAGGGTGTAGACTCGGGTCGTGACATTTGAAGTTCTAGAAGAGTTCTAGTTATAAGGAGAGGTTAGAGAAATTGTGGTAAGGTGACTGCGCCATTTTTGTCCCCCTTATGTATTAGTTTGAGTAAGGAATTATTAGTGTGCTGTCATTAAGAACTCAAGGGGTGCTGAGTTCAATATTTGCTTGTATCATAAAGAATATTTGAGGTTGTTTTATGTGTATTGTTGTTGGGGAAGCTTGGGTAATTTTGGGAAAGGATATGTAAGCAATGTATTGGATAGAGAAGGATGGTGTGGTGATACACATTTTTTTAAGGGTTGTATGAGCTCATTGTCCGTC
Organism: Solanum chiquidenum; assembly: GCA_029582725.1. NCBI lineage: Eukaryota > Viridiplantae > Streptophyta > Magnoliopsida > Solanales > Solanaceae > Solanum > Solanum chiquidenum. Next base: position 6,318 of record JAJOOS010025660.1, read on the forward strand.
AAAGTTAGCTGCTATTTCACAAGGCCCATTGTGTGAATTCTCAATTTTAGTTTATCGTGACTTATATTATAGATTAACACCTAAAAGGGGAGGCTGAATCGTGATAGTTGTATTGGTCAGAGAATAAGGTATGTAAGGTCGTTCGATTCCATATTTCTTGGAATGAAATTTGGTATCTACAATTAATATCAACAAAGTGAACTTCCTAAGCTCTATCCCTAGTAAGGGAATCATAGTGACAACGTACATTATCTAAATAGGTAACAATTGTTTCCCCTCTTCCTAGTGTGTCGAATCACTTCGCTATATGTTCATTACTTTACATATTTATAATTATCCTCCTATGTGCTAGTATAGAAATGGTATTCGCAACGACCAGCTTGGTGAATTCACATTTTAGTCAAGTGAAGTCAATTGTGTCATTTAAGATCATAAGTAATACATTGATGTTACATAGCTCCTTACGTCATTGTTACAGCCTTGACGTTTTTATTCTCATGTTTTCCACTACTAGTATGTAGTTCCAAATCCCAAAAATAATTATGAGCACCAAAACAACAATCTCAAAGATTAAAGAAACTAAGTGAATCAATTTGTATATTTATGGGTGGATGCCCGGATGCAAATGCCTAGCATGGGTCGATCCCAATTGGTATAGAAGGGTGGAAGCTCCAGGGCAGAAGCCTTGCATGGGCCAATCCCAATTTGTGTAATTATGAGGATAACATCCCGGGGGTTAAATTTCCTAGAATGGGTCATCCTCTTCGTCATCCTCTTCTACTATTGATCAACTGATCATTTGAATCACATGCCTTATAGAGATTATAACGCATAAAATTGTAAAGAAATGAATGTAACATACATGATCCCACAAGAGTAAACAAAGGTGGTCTTCTATTCTGATCTATGCATTTATATATTGATCCTTCATTTCATTAAAGCCCTTGTATTACACATGCTACTGCCTTACATATTCAGTACCTTCTTCCATACTGACGTCCTTATGGGGGACAAACGGTGTGTTTCATGTCGTAGGTACATGTGCTCAAGCTAATAGACCTTCTCAGTATGAGCACACGACACTCAGCTACTTTTGGTGATCTCCAAGTTGATTCGGGGTTTTACCAAATCTTTAGTAGATTCATTTTGGTATTGTATGGTGGCAAGGGTAAGGTGGGGTATGTCCCAACCTACTCTCAGTTTGTCTATCTTACATAGACTTTGTAGGGTAATGCATAAGATGGAGTTATGGTTGCTTCCTTAACAGTTGTGGCCACAACGGCCGAGTCATGTGTATATATTTTTGGCCCACCTATGTTGTTTTTTTTATCATTGTATCTTATACATATACTTGTTAGAGCTTCACGATTATCTTAGCTAAACGCACGGTAGGTACAGGTTATATGTGGGTTCTCTCGGGCCTTTACGACATAGGGTGCCTGTCCGTCTCAATAGGATTTGGGGCGTGACAGCATGCATGTTGGGTGTTAGGTTTGAGTTCCTACCTTCCTTATGATGTTTAGAATCTTTTTCGAGGATGAATAATCCCAAGGGGAAGATACTGTAACACCTTGGAATCAAGAGGCTAGAAAAGGGAAAAACAGGCAAGTCACCAACCCAAAACTAGGACATGGGACCCTCCACGGAGCCCTTGACGGGTTGTGAAGGGGACCATGACTCATTATGGGGCTCGTGAAGACTTGCCAGAACTGCCAGGGCCAACCTCCCTCCCATAGAGGCCTATTCGGCCCGTGGTGGGGTTGACAGGTCGTGGTGGTAGTTGTCAAGTGGCCTGCTAGGAAGGGGTCCCTCCCTTTGCCACTAGTCAAGTACCACGATGGCTATAGAAGCTCGTGGAACCCTTGACGGGCCGTGAAGGCCATCATTAGGTAGGGTCCACCATCTTTAAGTCTGGGGCTTTTGGGTCTTTTTCTAATTATTTTAATTCAATACCTTGTCGTTTTACCCTTTACCCAAAGCCCTATATAAAGGTTATACCCCCCAAAATCACCCAATTCATTTTCTCAATTTCCCAAAAGAAGAACAAGTTCATCCTCCCCAAATATTTCTCTCTAGATGCTTGAAGAAGATGATTGGGGTTTCAAGTCAAGTCTCCAATTCCACCCTTAAAGTCAAGATTTTGGCATTAAGGTAAGATCGTATTCATCTATGGATCACTTTGTTTCATAGAGTTTCTAAATTTCACAATTTTGAAGTTAGAAATCTCCAATTGAAGTTAGGGTTTTTTTTCTATGTTATGCGTTCCTTTCAATGTTGATTTATTTGATTGTTTTATGACCTATCATGCATGAATTTAGATAACTCCATGGCTTTAAGATGATTCCCAAGAACCCATGCATAACTTATGTTTTCTAAGCTATGATGATATAATGTGAGTTTTGAACTATTAAATATGAGTTTATAAAGATATGCATGTTCTTCATGAAATTGATGAAAATTGATTTAAGTTGCTTTGAAAGTAAAACATACATGATGTGATGTTCTCATATACACATGAATGCATGATTGTGGAAGGTTTTCTCACATAAGGATTCTTAGTGTTGAAAGCTTTTCTCAACTTAAATTTGAATCAGATATTTAGGAGCTATTCTAAAGAAATCTATCTTGGATTGGATTGACTATTTGATGTTCCTTCCATGAAAGATAAGCCAAGTAAAGAATTATGACTATTATATGGGATTTATGCTTAGCACCGAGAGTTTGCGATGGAAGTTCTCCCATAGCTAGAGGTCGTATTTCTAGTAGCAATCCTCTTATCCCATACCTATGTGCCACCATAGGAAGATTGTCTTAGATAGACGATGATTGTCTTAGATAGACATTAGCTAGTGGATCCACGTATGCTAGAATTTAAGGTTCTTGCCTTGGCAAGTAAGGACACCCTCTTTTGGTGTGGGGTAGACACCAGATTGCATGTTATAACTCACATGGTCTTAAATGTCGGTTCAGGATACTTCCCACAATAATGATGTATTAAGGTTACTTCAAAAAGTATCTCACAAGTGTTCTAAGATGAGTTTTACTTGCATTTGAACATGATTACGATTATGTTTTCTTACCTCTTATCTTACGGTTTTAACTTGGTGTTTACATGACATGAAAGGTCCTTATAGAATAATTTTGTACTAACGCATACTCTTGCCTATATTTCTTATAAAATGTAGGGTCCGACGCTCCAGATTAGCATCCCCGTGGCAAGGAGTCACCTTGATGATATATAGTAGTGGTGAGTCTTCATGTTTCGAGGACCGAAGCTTTTATCGCTTTCAGTCTTTACTTTCAGATATTGTACGTGATGCTAGGGTTACGTTAAGGTGACTCCTTATATAATAGATGGCTATTGAGACTATGTAAACTTTTGCTTCGTTTTATAAACTCGTTGATATGAAATGTTGTTTTAAATCTCTTGGTTTTCGATAATATCTTGTTTATGCATGCTAAGTAGCTGTGTAGGGCCTCTCGGGGTCCTATACACCATGTAACTCCTAGGGTGTACCTTGGATCGTGACATAATATCATCTCTACTTTTAAATAATTACATATATAACCACTTTTAATATTTTATACTATATATTTTAAAAGATACAATTAGATACATTAATCCCTTAAAACTAGGATTGATTAATTATCTTTAAATTCAAATAGAGAAAATAGACAAATGCCTCCCTAACCTATTATCAAATTCTCAACTACAAACTTATATTTTGCGGGGTCCTATTACCCCCTGGATTTTTCAAAAATAAAAAATATACCACCCTAAAAAGACAACCACATTCTCAACATGTAGTGATGCTCACTCGCTGCCAGTTGTTATTTACTATTATTTATATTTATTTTTTCCTTTTTATCCCCTTTTTCATTAATTACAAAATGATCTTTAATCTTTTTAGTCCTCCTTCTTGTTGTTGTTCTTCTTTCCTCTTTTGTTTTTCATTCACTTCTTTCAAATTAGTCATCCACAAAAAAAATTGAGGTTATTTTTATTATCATTTTTGCATCACTTTAAATCATCCTTCAAGCACCTTGATGAGCTTGATTATTCATCTCTTTTGTTTTGAATTTTTTTATTATGTTCTTTGTATCCATGACACCAAATTTGCAATATTTTATTTACGGGTTGTCGATGGTTAAATTACTGGGTCTTCACCAAAAAATAATACAAATTGAAGATAAGATATGATGGTTGATGTATGTTACTGACCTAAAATTGGTGAAATGGTAGATTAGTGGTGTTGATGTTTTGAACTAATTTGAGATTGATAAAAATGAAAAAAGATGGATTCCCCCATATCATATACCCAAAATTCATGTATAGTTTGCTTTATGAAATTCATGATCGAATTTTTTTATTTTATAGTCATAATTATTTTAATTCACTGGATTTCTCCAATAATTAAAAAAAAATCAATAATAGAATGAATTTTTATGATGGAAGGTGTTTAATAATTCTATTCTTTTTTTAGGTTTTGTTTCTCCTATCTTTCTTCTTCTGCCTTTTTTTAGGTTTTTACTTTGTGATTATTTTTTTTTGGAATAGTGAGATTAAGGACAATTTAATTTTTTCGGCAATATGAGTAATAACTTTAATAATTATTTATGATTTGCAGTGTTAGTTGTAGAAAATAGTGAAAGAAATTGTAAAAAAATAAATTAGAAGATGGATTAAAAGATGTGGCTAGTGTAGTGATGGTGGTTCAAGGTGGAGGAAATGGTAGTGGGGTTCATGTTGAGTAATGAGAAAGAGAGGGGGGGGGGGGAACACTTAAAGAGAAGAGTAAAAAATATATATTTAACAAAAAAATAAATTAAAAATATTATAAAATATTATTTATCAATTCTTTTGATTTCCACATGCCTCCAAGAGAGTGAGAACACTCTCTATGCCATGTCAGCATGTAAGGGTGTAATTATTCCGTCTTAAAATAGTCTGGAGGGGGGGGGTGATAGGACTCCAGGAAAACATAAGTATGTAGTTGAAAATTTGATAATAGATTGAGGGGGCGGGCATTTGACTATTTTCTCAAATACCAAAATTAAAGATCCAATTGTCATTAGTATTATGTCGCTCAAATCAACCATTTCAGCCAATCCCCTATCCCAACATTACCTCTTCTCCCCCACCCACGTCCCCCACCACCTCTCACTTCCTTCCACCTTTATTTCACGTTTGTATGTCTAAATATCAAGAATTGATTCGTGCTAATTAACAAATATGTGAAGGTTTGTTACTTTTGTTTCAATATTTATCATGAATCTAAGATAGAGTTCATATTGTTTTAAATTTAATTTAAAGTTTTACAAATTTAAATCAATATTTCTAAATTTTGAGGTTTCTCAAATAATTTTCATTGCTGACAATAACTCAGAACCGCAAGAAAGAAAGAAAAAAAGATATTGCAGACAAGAAGATGAAGTTTACAATTAAAGAATTATTTTGAGTTTATGATTTCATTATTTAAGAAAAATTTGTTAAAGTTATACACTAGGGAATCTGTGAATATGTTTGAGTTCTTAATTAATACTCAATTACTCATTTAATTAAGGAAAATAATTACACACATTTAAATTCAAAACTAATAAAACATGTATCTTGAATTTTTTAACCATCGGATACATGTATCTTGATTTTTTTAATCTTCGGATAAATCTATCCAAAGGCCGAGATCTGTTACAGTTCTTAATTAATACTCAATTACTTCTTTAATTAAGAATAATATTTACACACATTTAATTCAAAAATAATATTTATGATATAAGAAGTAATATTTAAACTAAAATAAATCTTAGTAATTAGAACCTAAATCCGGGGGATTTATATAGTTTGCTCTTTATTTTTTAAGGGGTGAAACGCCTACTACTGTGATGGTTCACTTTATACCGTTAAGTCCTCTAAAAGCATCCAAATTCAGGCAAACATTTGCATGCTTTATTTCAATATATAATTAAAATCATGGTACGTGTCTTGTTATTATTAGTTCAACATAATTAGTTAATATAATTTTAACTAGTGAACTTGTACACGCAACGTGAATGGTCCTTTTATAAATTTGTTATTAATTAAAAAATTAAAACTTACTTTTACTACTATAGTTATTTTAAGGATTTTTTAATATTATAAAATATTATTGATGAAATTTAACATTTTGCTAATTCCTTTATACTTCGGAGAGGTAAAGTAAATATTTAAATTTGATTAATTTTGAGCTTTAGTCTTTTATGTTATTGAATTCTAAATTAGTTATGTGTATTTATTCAATGAAATTTATAGAGATCAAAGTTATTTGATTGACCGAACACACTACTCTATCCCTACTTTCACAGAAATAAAGAATATAGAATGGACAGAAATATTGATCAATAACAATAATAATAACGTCATGAAAAAATATATAATGTATTAATATGAGAGAGAGATATCTTTTGGCAAAAGAAATAATATAAAAATTCAAAAAGGCAAATAAAATTCTGTTAAAAAAAAGGAATTCTTATGAAGTCATAATAATTAGTTCATAGTAATAAATAAATAAAATAAAATATAGAATAAAAAAAAGTAATTTAAGGAAATAATATAACATTAATAATGAGATTTGAAGGAAGGAAGTAAAAGAAATTAATAGCATTGATGATGAATGGAATTAAATATGGTCATCTTTGATATTTTTTATTTTAAAAAAAATTCAGTCCTCTGATTTGTTTTTTAAAATCTTCAATAAATAAAATAAAATTTGAGGCATAATCTTTTTGAAAGAATGACTTTATTTCTGAGAAATTATTTAATAAAAATATAAGAAAAATATCGAAAATATTGATAAATTTAAAATAAAATAAATTTCAATTTAAAGACACAAAAAATAAGACAAAGTAAAAGAAGAAAGAAATTAGTAGGATATATAAGTTGAAAGAAATAATGTCAGCAGTAAATTTTAATTAATTGAAGATAAAAAATAAAAAATAAACTTTAAGTAAAGAAACATAAAAAAATAAGATAAAATTTAAAAAGAAAGAAATTTGTAGAATACTTATATATTCTCTCCTAATTTGATATCAATTCCATATATATATATATAAAGATCTTTTAGCAAAAGAAATGATGAAAAAATTCAAAAAGGCAAATAAAATTATTTATTTTTGTTTTTGCAGTTTTTATGAAGTTATAATAATAACCAAAAAAAAATTAAAGTGATTTAAGGAAATAATATAAATAACATTAATGATGAGATTAAGGAAAGAAGTAAAAGAAATCAATAGCATTGATGATAATAGGAATTAAATATGGTCATTCTTGATATATTTTCTTACTTTTTCTAAAAAAATCAATCTTTAGAAATTAAAAAAAGAACTCCAAAAAATAAAATAAAAATTTGAGGCATATTTTATTTTGGAAGAATAATTTTATTTAAGGGAAAATTTCGTAAATGTTGATAAAATTTAATTAAAAAAATATAAAGAAAATAAAAGTGATTTAAGGAAACAATATAAATAAAATCAATATTGATGAGATTAAGCGAAGGAAGTAAATTAAATTAATAGCATTGATGTTGATAGGAATTAAATATTGCCATCTTTGATATTTTTTTATTTTTTTTAAAAAAAAATCAGTCTTTTGAAAATTTTAATAAAAACCTCCAACAAATAAAATAAAAATGTGAGTCATAATTTCTTTTGAAAGAATAACTTTATTTCTGAGAAATTATTTAAATAAAAATATAAGTGAAATGAAGAAAGAAATTAGTAGAATAAATGAGTTGAAAGAAATAATGCCAGCAGTAAACTTTAATTAATAGAAGATAAATAAAAAAAGAAGATAAAATTAAAAAAAGAAAGAAACT
>JAJOOS010025661.1:0-18144 GCA_029582725.1 Solanum chiquidenum
AAGCGTAGTTCTTTGAATCAAAGGTTGAATGGTCCTCGTCATTTATATTCTGATTTTAGTTATGTTTTTAGTTTCTTTGCTTCTTAAAAAGTTTGCTCTTTGATGAGGTACTTCATTTCTTTATTCTTTTGGTATTTTTTCACCCAAGTTCTTTGGTGATGATGTGACATTGAAGTAAACAAAGTAACTATTACGAAGTAAAGTTGCACACCCAAGATATTTGATCATATGTCCGAGTCAATTGAATAATTTATTGTATTTTTTTTTCCTTTTCTCACATGTGTTTTTCAAAATTCTCATCTACAAGGTACAATATTTTCTTCTACTGAACTGTAAATCAATAATTGTGTGGTATTATCATTATGATTCTCCAATACTTATATATGTTTTTGCAGAAATTCCGATCCCCTAGAGGATAATAAGGAATGTGAAACTAAATGGTGTGATACTTATTCTCTTGATGATTTGGTGTACTTTGATTTGCATTGAATGTTAATAAATGTATACTACCATTTTAGGTTCTTGAAAATTACTTCAATAGTTATCGTAAAATTATAGAGATGCCCAGTACATAAGGCACCAACTAAGACTTAGGAAATATGATCCTTCTCGAGTGTAATAAATACACCGCATGTTGTAAGTCAGCTTATTCAATTGAACTGAATGAACTTCTACACCTTAATGTTGCTCTCATAAAAAATCTTGAATAATCTGGTTGGCAACCTTATGAGATAAGCACTCTCGAAGTTTCTGAGTCTTCGCCTGGTAAGTTCTTTATCGCCTTTTTCCCCTTTCATGTGAGATTTTGATCTTAAAGTTATTTCATGCTCATATCTATAGGATGTAGTTAAAGATTCGAAGAACATTTTTTGAGATTTTCTATTTCGCTAATTCAGAAGAATGAGAATGAGGGTCTGTTCTGTGTACTTATCTTTTTTTTTAGAATTGGTAAACATTGTATTCTTTAGCATTAAGGATATGTTGGGGACCTTTAGAAAATCAGAAAAGACCAAAAAGCAAAATACTTACAAGGATCCTAAGAATTCTAAAAGTTGATCTGAATCCTCTAATCCTATCTCTTTACACCAAAAATATAGAGATACAATGCAATTCCATTTAACCTTGTGAATGGAATTGGATATATCTTCAAAATTCCTATTATTCCTCTCCTTCCATACTGTCCACCAAATTCAATGTGGAATCAAATTCCACCAAGTCTTCTGTCTCTTGTTACCTCCTCTCCTGATCCAACAACTAAGTAAATCAGTTGTATGTTCGGGCATAGTTCATTTAACTTCTAAAAAGTTGCGAAACATGGACCATATTTGTGCTGTGAAAGTACAATGTAAGAATAGTATTAGGGTTGGTTAAGGGGGAACTTCTGTCAATTCCATGACTTGACTGACTTCAGACTGGAATGAACCATCCAAGAAATCTTTCGCCCTAAGTAAGGTCTAACTTGCTTTCTCCCCGGATTCTCTTATGTTCCTTCCTTGTGGAGGACGAATCAAGGCCTGAAGTTGGTTCGTCGAGCAAGAGGAGAGAAGGATCAACAAGGATTTCATACCCTATGCTAGTTCTTTTTCTCTCTCCCCCAGATATGCATTGCGCCAGTCGGATTGACTAAACCAATGCAACAATCAAGAAGACGATCGAGAAGACATGAGTTCCCAAACTAGCAGCCGCCGTTAGTCTTTCCCATCGTGGTGACTGAGTAGACATCAGGCGAGAACGGACCTTATAACCTGCACCCGCTAGCCTTTGTAAAGTTGATATTTCTATCGAGTATCGGCAGGACAATTGGCACAGGCCTGACTACGCTTATAGTTAGTTTCCCCTGTCTTCCCACATAAAGAGCACTCTTTCTTTTCTTCCTCAAGACTTAATGTGTCAAGCATGCCTTTCTAATGACCAACCAAGTAAAGCATTTAACTTTTGTTGGTGCTACAGTCCTCCAGATATTTTTCCATGAACTCCAGTATCTGCTAGTTTGCGAGTTGCACTCCTTTTTATATGCCCTGTCAACTGTGAAGATCCCATCCTTACTGTGTGACCATCTAACAACATCATTGTCAGTATTGGTGCCTGCAAAATTCCCCACTTCCTCCAATAATTTGGCTACTCTCTCTATTTCCCAATCATTTAGAAGTCTTCTGAAATAGAGGTTCTAACCTTGTGCTGTCCAGCAATCACTGATCATTGCCTCATAATTGGTGCACAAAATAAATAGATCAGGAAACAGGTCTTTTATGGGGGTTTGTTTGATCCATACATCCCACCAGAATCTAGCTCTCCTTCCATCCCCCACCTTGATATGTAAATTTGCTTCTAACTTGGGCCATAAGTTTCTAATAGCTCTCCAAACCCCCGCTCCATAAGCATCTGTGCTTATGTTACTACACCAGAATCCATCCTTCCCATATTTACATTTACTTTAATCTTTTCACAAAGCTTGCCTCTTCTCAGTGTATCTCCACAACCATTTCATCAAAAGACTGTTGTTATGCTTCCTCAAATCTCTGATGCCCAAGCCACCTTTATCTTTTCTATGAAAAACTGTCGCCCACTTGACCAAATTATATCATTTGTTCTCTTTGCAACCATGCCAAAGGAAATATCTCCTAAGTTTGTTCAATTTATTAACCACTTTTGCCGATAGAGTGAAAAGAGACATAACATATGGTGGGAGAGAATCTAGAATAGAGTTGATAAGAACGTGTCTACCACCAAAAGAAATGTATTGAGCCTTCCATCTGACTAGTCTTTTTTCAGTCTTCTCAACAATGTTGTCCCATAGCTTCAAATCTTTGTGTGTATTGCCTAAAGGCATACCCAAATAAATTGTGGGCAATTTCCCCACTCCGCAACCCAAAATGTCAGCTAGGCTTTGGATGTTTGTCACATCCTTAATAGGATATAAACTGATTTTTCCCCAATTAACTTTCAAACCTGTACAAGCTCCAAAAAACAACAAAATTAGTTTGATGAATCTAAATTGCTCCTCCTATGGCTCACAGAAAATCGCGGTGTCATCTGCATAAAGTAGATGGCAAATCTCTTTAATATCACCATTGTTTCCACTAATCTGGAAACCTCTGATCCACCTATTTTGAGTAGCAATCCTTATCAAACTATCAAATCCCTCAATTACCAGGATAAATAAAAAGGGTGAAAGAGGATCACCTTGTCTAATTCCCCTTCCTGAAGAGAAAAAACCCATCGGTTCTCCATTTACAAGAATGGAGAATCTCACAGTGCTTATGCAAAATTTTATCCATGCCACCCATCTTTCTCCAAAACCCATTTGTCTCAAGGTGTTTAGTAGGAAATCCCAATTTACATGATCGCATGCTTTTTCAATGTCCAGCTTGCACATTACCCCTGGAATGTTTCCTTTCAATCTGGAGTTAACACACTCACTTGCAATGAGAGCTGCATCTATTATTTGTCTTCCTTTAATAAATGCCATTTGGTTTTTGTTGACAAGCTTATCAATCACTCTTTTTAGCCTTTCTGCCAGTAGTTCTGCTATCACCTTGTAAACTCCAATAATCAGACTTATTGGTCTGAAGTCTTTAAGTTCAGCAGCACTGTCTTTCTTGGGGATGAGTGCTATAAAAGTAACATTAAAGCTCTTCTCAGTAATCTGTCTAGCATGGAATTCTTATAGCCTTTATAATATTTCTTTTAGGATCTCCCAGAAAGACAAGTAAAAGGACATGGGAAACCATCAGGTCCAGGTGCTTTCTCAGCAGCCTAAGATCTCTTTCTCCTCAAAAGGACCCTCTAGTTCTATATGCTCCTCCACACTAATGGTTGTGATCCCTTTTAATTGTAGCTCAGGCTTCCACTACTCTGGTTCTGTGTACAAATTTTGGTAGAAGCTTTTGATGGTCTCTTTAATGACAGAGGGGTCATTAGTATTGCATCCATCCACCAGTAGAGACTCAATGGAATTATACCTCTTATGAGAAATAGCTTCTCTGTGAAAAAACTTAGTAGTTTTATCCCCCTGCTTTAGCCACTGGATTCTTAATTTTTGCCTCTATCTTATTTCTATATTCTTAGCTACTTGCTCATAAGTGATAGCCAAATTTGTTTTTAGTTGGATCTCCTCCTCTGTGAGCATTCTTTGTTCCTGTACAACTTCCCATTTGGCCAGCTACTCCATAATCTCCTCCTTTTGTTCTTTACAATTATTTCTATTATTCTTACTCCATTCCTTCATCTTTCCTTTCAAAAGTTTTAGCTTTTCTGCCAAAACAAAACCCGGGGTTCCAGTTATTACAAAAGATTGCCACCATAATTTCACCTCTTCCTTGAATCCATCCACTCTCATCCACCAATTTTTGAATTTGAAGTAAGACTTCTTGAAATTCAGATTCCCACATGTCAATAGAATTGGGTTGTGGTCAGATCCCAACTTTGGCATTGTGGACTTCTTGATAAAAGTGAACTACTCCTCCCATTGTGAGCTATAGAGAAATCTATCAATTCTGGAAGCGGTTTGGTGCCCTTCCCCTCTTCTCCAAGTGTAAGACTCTCCAAATAAAAGAGGGTCTACTAATTCCAATTCCTCAATGCATTCAAAAAATTCAGTCATTGCACCATTAATCCTAGAGCAATTAGATCTTTCTGTCGGGTATCTAATAACATTGAAGTCCCCCCTACTACCCAAGGACCTTCACACAGACTTCTCATAGCACCCAACTCACTACACAGTTCTCTCATCTCTATTTTCTTACACTTAGCATAAACTACTGTCACAAACCAGGAAAATTCTTGATTTTGGTTTGAAAATTTACAAGAAATGCATTGTGATCCTGCTTCCACCAGAACCCCCTCCCATATTCTTTTATCCCACATAATTAAAATACCTCCACTAGACCCTTGTGAATCTACATGAAGTTCACTCAACCATTTGTTGTTCCAAATGCTGTGAATTAAACTATTAATATTGTCCTTTAGTTTAGTCTCCAAAAGGATATAGACATCTTCCCCCATTGATTAATCAGGTTTCTGACTAAATCCCTCTTCCCTTAGTCGTTTAACCCCATTACATTCCAAGAAATTATTTTTACCATAATTGTTCCTCAATTGATAATCTCCTCCCTCTACTCTATGGCTCCCCCTCTTTGAATTTCATATTGAGAATGAGATTCCTCAACTCTTTAGGCACTGATTGGTTGGTTGTGTTGCTACTATTGTCTCTATTGCTTTGTTCCTCCCCTGTGGTTTTTTGCCCCATTTTACTTATTAATGAGATGGATTCTCTTTCATATCCCTCTGTACACACCCCAAAAATTTGGCTTAATTTGATAAAATTTATGTGAAATCTCAGCGTTGGTTGAGACTAAAAACCCTCCTCAGATATACTATCATCAATTGCTAGTGGCCTGGGTTTGTGCAAAAACTCCATCTGCTCTCCCGATATTTCCATCGACTCATCACCTTCAAAACTTTCCACCTCCATGTTGTGCATCTCCTTACCCCCTGTCTTGTCATTCCTAGAGGAGTTCGCGATCTGCATCGAGTCATCTGGCATGCGTAAAAATTCTCCTCCCATGTGCATGCAGACCTCAGTGTCACCATCTATGGTGGAATGGTCAAGGGAATTGAAAGAAGAAGAACCCAAAAAAGGTTGAAAGTCAACAAAAGGCTCAGTAAAATGTTTGGGTTTTTCATTTATCCAGTCAGGAAGCCCACTTAAAATAGGCATTTAATCCAACAGATCCAAGTGGGACCCCTTTTCTCTTTCCATGTAGGAAGTTTGGAAAGACTTTGCCTCATTCTTGTAACCATTGGTGTTAACATACATCTCATGTACTTTCTCATTTCCTTTCCCATGTCTAATAGGTCTGCTATCATCAGAGACATAACTGACTTATACTTTTACTTTTTCTTTCCTATGTCTACTAGGTCTGTCATTATCAGAGACATTGTTGGCCTCTGTTTTCTCCTCTAACTTGTTGTTGTCCCCTCGATAATCTATTTCCAACTCCATCACCGGTCGAAAGGTCGCCGGAGATTCGCACCAGATCGGTAAATAGAAAATCAGCTTACCATCCGACAACTCGACCTTCATCGGGATGTTCTTCTTGAGTCCTCGAACTCAGATTCTCTCCCATCTCATATGGTTTTTGAGCTCTGTTTCTTCCTCGTTTTCCAACCATCATCCACTTGCATCTCCAATCTCCGTCATGACATCTTTATTCCAGAGGTGAAGAGGGAGACCAAGAGCCCTAATCCAAAACCAATTGAATCCTGTACTTTCATGAAAAACACCTCTTGTTAGAGACCACCAATCTAGTTTCAGATTGACTCCTTGCCGTCTCCAGTCTCCCTTGATAACATGCTCCGCAGCCTTCCCGGTTTGGAATTTAAAGAAAAATCCGAAGCCATTCAAATCATATACCAAGGTGTTAGGGGCACCTTTCTAGATCCTGACTTCATTTCGTGTGTGAGCCTCTTCTCCTCCGATGAATCTGCCAACAAGACACCTACGCAACAACTCGTTGTCTTCCAAACTTAAAGACTGTAGCTGTGGCTTCTCGATATTCTTCCTAGACCATTTACTTTCTTGTAGAGCTTCTTTGTAACTTCCCCTACCATTGAGGTTATTTTGTATCATATCCCCAGATGAAACAAATGCTCTCTAATTTTCTGACTTCCTGTTTATAAAGTTCTCCACTTTACTGGCCAATATCATACAATCCTCATTAAATGTATTTTCCAGGATAATGATCACTGTCGCGCCCTATTTTCCACGCGAAAAATGGACCTTCGACCTAACAACTCTCTTTGGGGGGCTTTTTGGGGATGGATTGAAGAGTCGCCACCTAACGAATTAAGGTGTGTTAGGGCACTTATCTAACCTAGCTAAATCTAACTAAGGTCAACGAACCAGAGATCAGGCTAAGGGTTCAAATTACCTCGAGGGGAAGGTGTTAGGCATCCCACGAGGTCCACAAATATGGGTCCCGACCATATCTCATGCATTTTAAGTGGGGGTTACAAGTAGCAATTAAGGTCACTTCCTTATTTATTTAGTTAGTCAACATGCTAGCTAGGTGATAACTATGATTTAAACAATTAAAGTTAATTTAATTATTTTAATTAATTAAGTATGCAAAAACTAGGTGATAACATGATAACAAATAAATATTAAACAGTTAATAAAGAGATAAGCGAGGAGACAGAAATTGCACAAGTAGATAAGCAAATAATTTTTTTATTATTATCTTAAGCTACCCCAAACAATTATAATTATAAACAAATAAAAAGGGCAAAAAGGGAAGGGAGACTCTGAAGGACTTTAGGATCAGTACTCAACTTTTATTTATTTTTTCGATAAGCTTCCGTGTTGGGACAGACAAAACCAAGGTTTGTCTCTTTAAACCTGAGTCGATGTCATCATATCCATAGGGCCTAAACTACCCCTACCCTACCACCACATGTTTTTCGTCTCTAAAAGGTGCTTAGCGTCCCCGCTTAAGTCCAAGAGGCATTGGACTACTATTGTGGTGGATTTAGACTAAAATAAAATATAATAGGCCCACCTAGACACCAAGTAAAACAAATAAGACAAACATTTGGCACGTAAAGTCTCAAGTTGGCCTCTAGGTTTTATTAATCATGCAAACAAACACATATAATTGTGAAAGGTTTCATAAATGTGTGGCATACAAACATTGACAAGTATTAAGATGACAGTTAGAGAAGGCAAAAATTGCTACAAGTACAGAACAAAGTTATTAACTGATTTTAAAAAAATATAGAAGGAAAGTGATTACAAATATAGAAAATTATTTTAGAAATAGTAGCAGATCTGATATTAATGCAAAAATTATTTTAATTAGCAATTTGTTTATTAGATGCAAAAGCTGATTTAGCAACTGATTTTAAGTGGCAAAAAATTTAAAAGTAGCGTATTTGCAGAAAATAATTAATTGATTTTTGAAATCGCAGTCAGGGCAATAGGCTTTTTACAGCATGCATGAAATTATTAACTGAATTTAAGTAGCAAGGTTGTTTATTAAATGCAGAGAATAGATGATTCAGGCAAATTTGGATAGGAGATTAGTTTTAAAACGGTTCCAATATATATTCAGAAAATGGTTACATAAAAACTTATTATTATTTGATTGTAACATGCTGGAAAAGTTGGTTGATTTATTTTAAGTGGCAGAAAATATGTTACAGATGCAGAAAATAATTTCATCATACAGATTGGACAAGAAGATTTTATTTAAGGCAATATTAGCATGCTGGACAATTTATTATCTTATTTAGTATCAGAAAATATTCAACAGTGAGCAGAACATATTTAAAACGGATTTATTTCAATTTTGACACATGCTGAAAGTTAATGAGAGCTATTCTGAATGATCAAACGTGCTGGTTTTATTACTTAAATCCTATAGACATGGTTTCTAACCTTATTATTTAAATCTTATAGGCATGATATCTAAGTGAAGGATATAAAATTATTACGATCAGATTATCAGTAATTTCCGATTGTTAAACTGTGATTAATTAACATGCTAGAATACATATTTGGTCCTAAACATAAATTCTAACCCCAAAAATGTTAGGACTTAATCATAAGCCTACAGGCATGCATGCATACTATTAAGCACTTAACATCAAATTTGCAGAGGTGAAATCTTATAAGCATGGTATCTAGTCTGTTGCGGAAATAATAAACAAATTAGGCAAACAACTAATCACATTTAACATGCGGAAAGATTAATCGATCTTAGACCAAGATCTATACTTAGAAAAGCAAACAAATACTACACAACCCCGTTTTTAGATTCTGACCGAAAACTGAGCTAACTTTATTACATGCTGACCGATTTCATATTTGAATTATACACAAACAAATACTTTGATTTTAGATTAGTGATTTAAGAGACAATAACTTATTCAGCCAGTTTTAAGTGATTAATCAATGTATATGGGCTCTCATCAACAAACACAAGTAGTAAAATAAACAAAGGAAATATAAACACTTAGCACATATTCCCCTCCCCCTTAGACGATCCCCAAATATATATCATATAGAGAGAGTTTTAGAGTTACACAACAAAATTATTACAGCACCAAAATAATAAATACGAAAAAATACAGAAATTAAATAATCTCGTCTCATGGCAACTTTTCAAATTGAGCTTCAAGTTCGACACCTGTTTAACAGAATTACATCCAACACGAGATCATAGCATGATAATAAATGATAGATAAAACATAAAAAGTTATTCCAGCGAACACACGAACTTCACCAAATCACACATTGGAATGAAGGATAAGAGAGCTAACCCGGATGCTTCCTTTTATTTATTTTTCAAACATATAATCATGCAAACAATGCAAAACCAGATTACTCTAATGAGGAGGACTAACCAATTAAGCAGAATATTTTATCAGCAATGAAGTGCTAGCAACAAATCCAATCGAAACAGCAACACAGCAAAACGACAATTAGAGAGGGGGAACTTTAATCTTTTTATCAGAAAACTTAATTCTTTAAGAGTAGCGAGCAGAGTGACTTCTAGTATTTCAAGTATGAGCATATATGAGAGCAATATCAGAAATGTCCGCATGTGAGAGTGTATCTCTGTGTGTCCGAGCCTAAACAATGAAAGGGAGCCTTGTTTATATACTACGTGAGAGGGGCACGGTAATAAGGGAAGAAATAATCAAGAAGCCAATTATAACATGATTTCCTTAAACGACAGGAGTATAAAATCAGTCCCATATTTATTTATTCTTTTACCAAATATAAACAAGTAAGAAATCTGGTTAAGCTTAATTAAGGTGAGAAAATATTCACTAACATATATTTTCCTTATTTTAAAGGAGAGCCAAATCAGATTTATTTTAAATAATTTTATACCAAATATAAAAGCAAGTAAGAAAGCTTACCCACTTTTAGTTAAGGTAAACAAAATCAATTAAAATATAAAACAAGTAAAGAGCCTAATTTACAACGGTAAAAAGACATAACTAAATAAGGAAGGTGCAATTACAGACAGATATCCATGCTCGTAATTTCCATAGGCATGTTCCACTAAATTAGTCAATCGTAAGATTCACTAAGTATGAAACTATCCATATCATTATTTTAAATAAGAATATAAAGTTACCATGAATAAGAGAGTACCAAACTTCATTGATTAGAGCAAATGAAACGGAATTAAATGATTTAAAGATAACTAAAATTCTCTAACTATGCAAAACAACAACTATTCCCCAATTAGGAAAACAACTCAATTAGAGGCATAACACGATACCAACAATCCTTTAAGAATTTTGAAACACAAACGAGCTCCAAATCAACAAAATCTAAACATATAGAGTTGTATGTATTTGAGTTCTTGTATGGGACGAATTCTGAACCCCAACTATTAACAACGTCACATGCAGAGGTTTACTGTAACATAGCAAACGATAGACAATGGTAGCAGACTAACAAGATATCAAAGACTTTTCACACACGAACAATATAATGAACGAATTAAATATGAGAATATTACACTCACAGAACAGAAGCAATAATGGGGAGAACGAAGTAGCATTTAAGTTTAATTAACATACCGGGACTGATCTGTTTTGCACTAAAATAAAGGACTGATACACGTTACCAACAACTGCTGGCCGGAGTTTTTGGTTTTTGCCGGAGTTGTCGTTAATGGTTGCCCCGCCTCGGAACTTGCTGATGGTTGGTTCTGTTCCGCCGGGGCTGCTGTTGGAGTTGTTCTCACCGGGAAACGAGGGGAGGGGAGGAAAAGGAAGAGAAGGCAGCGAGGAGAGGAGAGGAGGAACAGAGGTTTCGCCAGAGAGGGCAATGGTGTCTCTCTGTATCGCCGGCGTTGATGGAGAAGAGAGATGGAGGAGGCGGATGATTTTGGGAGAGGAGAGGAAGAGAATAGAAAAGTCATTTAGGGTTTGGTCTTTTAGGATTTAAAATAGGAAAGATGGGAGGATTTATTTAAACCGTTGGATTAGAATTAGATAAGCGGCTAAGATTTCATCTAGGATTTAATTTAGAGATGGACGGACGAGATTAAAATGATTGAGAGTTGAATTGGAATGGCCAAAATTGAAATAAATATTGGCTAGAATTGAAATGAAAAGTGGCTATAATTGAAATAAAATTGGAATTGAGGTGTTTAGAATTGAAAGGAATTAGAATAGAATAGGCTAACAATTAAATAATTAAGAGAAAATTCAAGAGAATGCTATCCAATTTAAATACTACAAATATTATAATATTTTTATATAATTAAAATCACTTAAATTTTAAAACATTTAAATAAAATAATTATTTCAAGTTTTACTAATAATTTTAAAACTATTTTAGTAATATTTACAATAATTTTTATAAAGTATGCATGCTAAAATATATAATTTTTAGACAAAATCGACAAAATTTTAAACTCGAAATATGTTTTAAAATGCGTATTTCATCGGATAGTATTCCCAAAAAGGGTTAAAGGTCGGTCAAAATTGGGTGTCAACAATCACTGTTCTGACCTGTCCATTTACAGTGATAATAGAAATGTATCTATCAAATTTATTGAACTTTTGGGAGTAATAAATATGGGTCGACACCACCCTGCATCTACAAGACTTGAAAATCTTACCTTTAAAATCATATGCCTCCTTTAATCTCTTGTATGTCCACATTAGTGCACCTCTGCATACCATCATTCTTCTGATCGACTTTTTCGAAACCTCCACCCAGTTGAATCAAGTGTCTGAAATGGTTTTTGATTCCGTGATATCATAAGACTTCCCCCCGACCTGAAATATAGTTTATTCTCCATAACAATAACAGGAATGGAGAACAAAAAAGGATAAGAGAGATAAGAAACAGAGAAGGAGAGGGGAGAGAAGAAAGAATGAAAGGAAGAGGAGAGAAGAGTATAGAAGGGAAGGAAAGAAAGATTACCGGCGAAGGTCTGCCAGAATCGGAGAAACACTTTCCTAGTCAGCCCCTAAGGGAGCCTAAAAAAAAGTGCCTTGGAGCATTTTTTTCTTTTCCTTTTATTTCCATGTAGAGGATTCTTTTGCCTCTGCTTTTTCCCTATGTGTACTTATCTTATTTAGTCAAACTCTTAAACTGATACAAATAAATCAATAAGAGGACAAATTAAATGAGGTACATGGTGGTTGGACTTGTTTACATAGAACGAGTTCCAAGTTCCTTCCATTTTGAGAGCATGCTGAAAATCCTTGTAACTAATCGTATGATGTATATGGTTTTTTCCTTCTGTTTTATAATAATTATCCGTTCTTCTAACCGTCTAAAATTGTAGTCATAAAAAGTTTCGTTATCCAACTAACTAGTTGTCTGTTGTATCAGATTTTCCTCTCTCTTGATGAATATCTTTAGGATAAGATGTTTTATTTATGGATAAGATGCTTTATTTATTTGGTTTTGTTATATGTATTTATCTACAACCAAAAAAGTTTGCACAACCAAGTAATATTCTGCATTGCATTAGCATAACTTCATGTGTAGATAATTTAATACTTTTATTTTTTTTTCCTCCGGTTGAGATCAATTTTGCATGCTACTCATATTCTCAATGGCAAATATATAAGTTTATCTTTAGTATTGTATAAAAATAGTCTTGCGTTTTTCAAAATATTGGTAGTCTAATTTTTAAGCAGCACTGGTTCATTTAACTTTTCTAAATACTCATACTTGCAGGTTCCCCATATTAAGCAAGCAAGGTGAGTTAATCTTCTTCTGTCACTTTTCTTCTTTTTTAATTTTATTTAATCAGATTTTCAGGTGCGGTAGATATTATGAAACCCACAAACGTAGATTACCAGAGATCAAAATCAATAATTCATTTACGGGCATGTTGAACCCCTCTCTTTCTACGGTCGAGTTAGCCCATGACATAGGAGGAGGCAACTAATTAATTGATGTCACTCTGTTAATTTCTTTTTTAGTTTGAGGTATGTTTCATTTTGTATTTTTAGTAGATTATCTTCATCCAAAAAAAATTATTTACTATGATCAATTACACAAATATGATCACATTCTCACCCAACACCAATTTCTTTTGGATCTTTCATTCAGCAATTTCAAATTAAGATTTAAGAAAACATGTTTCTAGCATATATAGTAACCCCCTACATAGTGTAATGAGTGTAATGGTATTGCAACGACCATTTGAGCTACAATTTCTCATGCTAATCTTATCCTTTTAATGCAAAGTTATCAGTTTATCCTTGGTGTTATATAAAAATAGCCTTTAGTAGCTCAAAAAGTTGGTGATCTACTTTTTTAGAAGCACTTGGATCATATAAATGTTCTAATTATTATACTTTCAGGTTCTCCCATTTTAAGACAAGGTAAATTTACCTTCTCTGACGTATTCTTTTTGAATTCTTTTTATCAATTTTTCTGGTGTTGTAGACATAACGAAACCCACAAATAGAGGTAACAAGAGAACAAAATCAAGAATGCATTTACGGACATGATGAATCCCCTCTTCCTATGGTTGGGTTAACCCATGACCGTAAGATAAAAAAGAGTCACCCATACCTAAAAGGAGGCAACTAATTAATTTATACCGTTGTATTCTTTTTTTCAGTTCAAGATATATTTTATTCTGTCTTTTTCAATGCTCTCATGTAAGTAAATTTCACGCCTTAGGTGTTTCTGAGCTACAACCTCTAATAATTTACATTTGTAAAATTTCCTTCTAGAGTGATAGACAATATAAAAAAGTTCCCATCGCGTAAATTTTATGATTTCAAATAAGGGGATAGATGAAAAGGCTTGCATCAGTAATAGAAGATGTGTTTAGATCCCCAACATTGAAAGTGTATGTAATTATAACTAAGAGACTATGATGCACATAATATAATTTTTAGATGTTGTCATAGTTGCCATGGTGTAATATTTTGAAGAGTAAATAAGCACACTGGATCTTTACTACATATTGAACTAAACAAAATAACATGTTGGCCCGTTCTATGTATCCTTTTGTCAATTCATGATGAATTGAAAGCTAATTCCTAAGAAATTTTAAATTATTGTTTTCATTTAGCAGATAACTAAATGGGAGTTGACGTGACAACTTGACAAGATGACCCAGGAAGAAATAAGTTAGACATACATCATACAAGGCTTTCATGAGATGACCACCGTTCCAGTTAATGTACTGAGAAGGGTCAGCACAAGAGCGGAGAACCCAAGCATTGACACATGAAAATAAGTATTTGTTTGCTCCAAGTTGGATTCAATTGCACGTTTCATACAGAGGTAATTTATGACAACAGTGAGACAATATTTGAATATAATCACATTACTACTAACGGATGAACTTGAGAAAACTATATAATATATGTGAGGCTTTCAAGAATGTATCCTCGACCAGATTTTTGGAGTCACTTATATTCTACTTGGCGGTTTATGATACTTCAGTTTGATAATATTGTTGATCATGTCCCGCAGATTTCACAAAAGACATTATAAGATCTTTTTTGAAATAGATATTTTAAAGCTATTTATAATGAGAACTCTAATTCCCGCCCCGCCTGATTAGTTATAAAAGAAAGATGCAAAAGTTTGAGAATTTATTCCATTCTTTTGGAATCAAATTAGTTCTACCTCTTCTTTATTAATCTTAGTTTTATATTATTACTCCTATATAGGGTCTCATTTCAAACTCTTTGTAATTTCTTTCTCTTTCAGGCTGGGAAGTATCATCTCCCTCTTCTGATGAGTTTTTTTCGTTCTCTTTATTTTCATGCTTTCTATGTTGAATCTCTCTGATGTTTTTGCTGATTGTCTGTGATAGTGGTAAAAAAACTTTTTTACTTCTTTTCAACTTTCAATGTTGCATCTAATATATTTCAATTTCTATATAGTAAAACAAAAATCAATACATATCACTCTGGATTTGTTAAGATATCAATGTCTATGTTTTAATATCATCTTCAATTTCACACAGAAGCTTGCTATAGGTTAGACCATTATACTTTTTGTTGGCACACTTCATCAATTAATGTTATGAAGGTGATGAAGTCAGTTGTTCTATGACTTTCATTAAAGAAAGAGTTGTTGGGACAAATACAGAATATTTTGGTTACAATACTGCATCAACATATGTTATTTAGTGATTTGAAAATGTCGTCAAGATTTTAGCAAGAAAAACAGTTTGCATTCTTCATTTATCACCAAGTCATCAAAGGTAGTTTGTTGCTTCCATTTGATTACATCACATGTTATATATATCTCTTGCAATCGTGTAATAATTTTTTGTCTACTTCTCCAGGTATCGTCGGAAGGAATTAGTTCACTACAAGAAGTTTCAGGTTTCCCAAAATTTTTGATTCAAAAAGTTTATACCAAACCTCATTTCTTGCCTTCAACACATACGTGGTAATTATTTTATCATCTGAAAGTGAACTATGATTGTTCAACAATAAATTATGATTGCCCTTCTAATCCTGGAGATTTTTTCAAGTAAAGTTTTGTGTTGTTCCTCTCCAAGTTACTTAACTTTCTTTCATTTTTGTTACCATCCTAATTTACTTGTATTACTGAAGATACCAATAGAAGTCTCTACTCCTTCCTCTGTACAAATTATTACTCCTGCCTTTCTTTTTAAGTGCATCTTAACTTACTCTAGATGAATTGACATTTTCCTCTATATTCTACTGCATATTTAATTTATAGTATTGGAAGTTGCTCACGTAATTTGAGTAGATAATAATTTCTTTTGAATCATTACTTTTTTTTTAAAAGCTTTATCATTTAGATTTATGGATGCGAGTGACATTTAACTCTCTCCATTTGCTTTGTTTTTTCTGAATTCTGAAATAGAGGAAGAGGAGAAGGAAAATGAGAACTTTATTAACATGGACTAAAAATTAGAAGTAGTCCTAATCATTTATCTTTGTCGAAACATGTGAAGTATATATTTATGTTGGACAAGATTTGATGGAGGTTGATTATGGACAATACTTACAAGAGATTGAAATGATAATTATAAAAATTGGAGTCTTTTTAAGAATTAGAAATTATCTCATAGCTCTTTCAAGTTGGAAAAGCAGAACGAGATGGGCTAACTGATATGCTTAGTTCATGCCAGACATAAGTTGTTTGTTGTTACATGTGTTTTGAGTCCAAATGTTCCAACTTGGAATCCTTTTTGAACTTCCTCTTTGTCTTTTGAGGTTTTTCAAACATGTACTTATATTGTTTTGGGTGTTTGAAGGCTGCTTGGAATCATTCCAAGGTGATCTTTCATAAGAAAAAGTTCAACGATTTCATCCTCAAAAGTTCTTGATCAAATGAACTGCAAAGAGAATTAAAATCAAGTTTCGAGTTGGAGATCTCATAATTGGATAAATATGTATACGGCATCGGCTACATAGTCTGCAATGTTTTTCACTTAAAATATAAACTATTGGGCATGTGCCGAGCACAGGCCGTGCCCATCTAGTAACAAAAATATATATATATAGAGAACCCTACACCCACCTACGTGGCGCCACCACAAACCAGGATTCCCTTTTAATTTATTTTATTTCCAAAACTAGCCTTCCCCTTTCATGAAAAGTTATGACTTTTATGAAAAGTTTTGACTTTTATGCAAAGTTGCGACTTTTACAAAAAATTGCGAGTTTTATGAAAAGTTGTGATTATGGAAAGTTGTGACTTTTATGAAAAATTGTGACTTTTATGAAAGGCTGTGACCTTTCTGATAAGACACAATAAGCATTTGTTCACACTAACTTTTCTTGTCTATAAATAGAGGAATTTCCTCTCATTTTAAAACAACGAAAATTTTGAACTTCTTCTTCTTCTTCTGGACAATTAAATAACTGTGTTCTTGTAACACCCTGTATCCGAAACAGACCAAAAATGCAGACTTTGAGAAGTTGCAGGTGCAACCCACGGTTGCCATCTACGGATCGTAGGTCAAACCACGGCCCGTGCTGGTGGTTTGTGGTTCACCACTGCAACCCCTCTCCAAACCCAGCTAAGAAAATTGGCTAAGTCTCGGACCACAGATAGACCTACGGTCCATAGGTGTAACACCCCGTATCCTAGATAGACCAAAATGAAGACATTGAGAAGTTACAGGTGGTTGCCATCCACGGACTGTAGGTCAGATCACGGTCCGTGCTGGTGGTTTGTGGTTCACCACTGCAACCCCTCCCAAAACTCAGCTCAGAAAATCGGCTAAGTCTCGACCCACAGACAGACCCACGGTCCGTAGGTCAGACCACGATCCGTGGATCAACACTCCCTTACCCAGCCTCTGACATGAACTACGGTCGACCAGCACGGACCGTCGTTCGATCCACGGTCCGTAGGTCTGACCGTAGATGAGGGTCAGCATCCAGTTAGATGAAAATTATGATTTGGATCAACTTCAAATGGTCATAACTCTTAGAACAAAAGGAATTATGTGTCCCATGACCTATGATATGATATATAATTGAATCCTCTTTCCAACGCCACTGAGTTTGCTAAAATCCGACCTCCGAGTAAAACGTTATGCTCGTTTTAGTGAAGACCTGTCGAGCAGGTTTGACTTACGGACCCAATCTACAGACCGTAGATTGACCTACGGCCCGTAGGTCCAATTCGTCGATCACTCCAACAACAATTAAGTTAGGGGTCTTTTGGTCATTTTCTATTTCGTTTAACCCCTAAGATACGTCGTTTAAACCCTAAATTATGAGATTTTAGTCAGTTTAAGCCTAGAAACATAACTTGAACTTACCTAAGTCAAGTCATTAATCAAAACATAGAAAAATAGAAGCAAGAGAGGAGAAAATGGTCAAGAACCCTAGTTCAAGAACGCAACAAGTTTTCTTCAGTTGCAACCCAGATATCAAAGGATTTCTCTATGAATTTAGTCACCAGGTATGTGGGACTAGTGGGTTCCTTTCACCCATTAGGTCCCTAGTTTTCAGTCAGTTTCTTGATTCCCTTATTATGACTAGACCTAGGGTTTCTTGAATGTTAGAATTATTGGGTTCTTAGCTATTAGAATGATCCAAATCATATTAGTATGTTAATATTCAGTTTATTGCATGAATTCCAGAACCCTAGCTATGTATTTCTTTAGTTCTTGAATTACACATGCTAGGTCAGAT
>JAJOOS010025662.1:0-13533 GCA_029582725.1 Solanum chiquidenum
CATAGGTGGATCTATGGTTTGCTTACCCCCTCGAGTAGTGACTGCCATACAATGACCATCATTCTTTGGATTCTGGATGGTGTTGCTAGGAAGAGTGCCAGGTTGACGTGGATTCACTGTAGTAGACAACTGAGTCATCTGCTGCTCGAGATGCTTTATTGACACTGCATGGGCATCAACCTTTTGTCCAATACCAGACAAGTCATTTCTCATCTCCTTCA
Organism: Solanum chiquidenum; assembly: GCA_029582725.1. NCBI lineage: Eukaryota > Viridiplantae > Streptophyta > Magnoliopsida > Solanales > Solanaceae > Solanum > Solanum chiquidenum. Next base: position 222 of record JAJOOS010025662.1, read on the forward strand.
CATTCTCATCAGTTGCATCAAAACTTCTCATCATCTTATGCATCATATCTTTAATACGCGCCATATTTCCTCCAGTTTCTCTAGTACCAGATTCCCAATTTTGAGGGGGAACATAAGGTCCAACCAGATCATTTCTGTTGCCATAGTTGTTCCGATTGTAGTTGTTGTCGCGATTGAAGCTCCCATCCCGGACATATTGACCCTCTCGGTTGTAATTGCCATAATTCCGACCTTGATTTCCTTGACCTTGGCACCAATTTTCCGTGTTGGGTCCTTGGGCGTTTGGTTGGAAACCCCCCGTCTGATAATTCACCGCATAAACGTCCTCTTCATAGTAACACTCTTCAACTAGTGGTGGCATTCTGGTCAAGTAATTCACATCATTTACCTTCTCAGCACCTCCGCTCACATGCTTCAATACCAACCCTAACTCGGTCCTCATCTGAGCCATCTCCTCACGAATCTCATCTGCAGATTGGTTGTTAGTAGCATGGACGGCAAATGTGTTTCTCCCAGTATCCAACCTCCTAGTGCTCCATGCTTTATTGTTGCGAGAGATCTTCTCCAATTTTTCTCCAATCTGCGCATATGTGCACTCACCATAGGATCCTCCAGCAATAGTATCAAGTACTGCTTTATTGTTGTCGTCCTGACCTCGATAGAAATATTCCTTCAGCGACTCATCATCGATACGGTGATCCGGAGCATCTTTTACAAATGCAGTGAATCTGTCCCAAGAGCTACTCACAGACTGTCCAGGTAATACTACAAAATTATTGACCCTATCTTTGTGATTGTGCTTCTTGGACACCGGATAATATCTTGCCAAGAACACATCCGTCAGTTGGTCCCATGTATATATTGAGTTATAGGGAAGCTCAGTGAACCATATAGCAGCATCGCCTGTCAGTGATAGAGGGAACACTCGCAACCTGATGACATCCATATCCAAGTCTGGTCGACCCACACAACTCTTGCAAACCGCCCTTAGCTTGGCTACGTGAGTATGTGGGTCCTCCGATGGTAGCCCCGAGAACAAGCCCCTCGTTGTAAGCATTTGCATCAAGCTACTGATCACTACAAATGTGTGCCCCGGAGGCAAAAAGGGTAGGACAAGAGGTCCATCTGAGTCAGCATTATTGATGTTGCCCCTATAGTTGTCATGCAGTCGTGGGCCTGGTGGACCCTGCATCTCAATGCATCTCCCAATTGATTTTCAGCTGGAACGTGGTTGTCCCCACTAACTACCCTCGGAGGCTGCAACTCAACGTCATCACCTTGATTGCCTCCGATAGGATTAACTTGAACACCTTGATTGTTCATTCTTCGCAAAGTTCGGTTCAACTCTGGATCGTAAGGAGTAAGTGGTTCACCTTGGCTCCGTGTACTTGGCAAACACTAGAGTCAAAACCTGAGAGAGACAAAAACAAAAAGAAAAAGTAAAATTAGGAAATATTTGACTAAAGTTCAATAATGTAGTTAAAAATTAATCTACAAGCCAAATTCCCCGGCAGCGGCGCCAAAATTTGATACGCTCAAATTACACCTCCCTAAAGAAGCATAAACTATTGTTATCAAGGAAAATGGTTTAGACTTTACTTTAACCAACAATTATATTCAATTAGTCAAATTATTTCCAAAGAAAAAACAAGTAATTAAGGGGGGAGGGGGGTTTGTGAAACAAATTATAAGAATTCAATAAGTAATCAGTAATCAAAAATCAATTTTTGTTGTTATCAAGACGAGAGAAACAACTAGGGTATATGTGTTTCCCACAAGCTCATAACGCATTAATCCTAGTAATAACAATCCTGTCCTAGTGCACTACATGCAAAGTGATAAGTTATGTATCTCTAAATCCTTGGTACGGCATCTAGAGAATTTCACTCCGCACCTTGGTCCGGCTACGTATGTATAATTTACTAACCCTTACATTTACCTCATATTAGACATCATAATCGATGTTTGGCTTAGTTATTACTTCACACCAATCGACACTAGCCTATTAGATAGTATCACACTAAATCTATGTTGATAAGTCTTTTCTTGTTGGTTACCTCCTTGGTCCGGTAAGTAGCAACAAGGCGAGTTCTAACGTTTGCAACCGCTAAAAAGACTTCTAAACGAAAGAATTATCAATGCATGCACAACACTATTCAAGAATTGTTTATTTACTATTCATACTTTGTTAATCGCTCATGGTTCCCACAACCCTAGATGTGGAGTTTAGTTACCCATAATCAGATGAACACAATTCATTGTTCTAGATGAAAGATTTATGAACTTACATAAGAAGAATAATAAACCCAGAACTTCAATCTTGAATTGCAACTCAAAAAATCTTCACAACGATCTCAGGAAATTAATAATTGCTAAAATTGCAAGTTAATCTCCCAAGTCAAGAACTAAAATAGAACAATAATGTCTAACCCCCAAAAATGAGGTTTACATGCCTTATTTATAGAAAACAAGTCCTAAATTAAAAGTAAAACAAAATAAGGAAAGTTTCATTCAGGCACGCGTCTTCATTCCACGAGACTGACTCACAGACCGTCAATGGATCTACGGTTCGTGAGTCCCTTCCGTCAGCCAGGACTTAGAAAATATTTCAGCTTAAAAAAAAATCAGCTTCTCTGAAACAAACGATGGAACTGCAGTACGAACCGTAGATTGATCTACGATCCGTCAATCCCCCTCCGTAGCTCCACACTTGGAATCTTCAAAAATCAGGTACTAGAACCCTCACAGTATCAATCTACGGATCATCAGGACGGTCCGTAGATCTACGGACCGTCAATGGCCATCGTGGTTCCACACTTGGTCAGATTTCCCTGATTTGCCTTCCATGCCTTGGCTGCTGATCTACGACAACCATCTACGGAGCGTCAATGGACCTACGGTTCGTAGATCACCTCCGTAGATGCCCTTTTCTGCATTTCTTTCAGCTGTCTCTTTAATTCCGCGCCTGAACATCTTTCCTGCAAAATATGATAAAAACACATGAAAACCAATACAAAAAAGCCCTAGACACACACAACTTGTAAGTGAAATGTATTAGAAATACCGTAAACTCACGGTATATCAGATTTCAATCTTAATCCTAGTCTAGATCTTCAATTGACACTCGAAAGAGATCAATTGAAGTGGGTAAATAACTTGATGCATGCAATTTAGGTTGATTTCTATAGTTTGCTCGAAAGAGAAATTGTGGTTCAATTCTAGTTGCCAAATCTGCTCGAAAGAGAGCCTTCCATAAGGTAGCGAGTTGATTTGTTATTCACATAGATGAGAATGAAAGGATATTCCATGATATGATGTTTGGGGATCAAAAGAAGATTAGTGTCATTGAAGATCAAAATAAGATTAGTGTCATTGAATAACCATGCTCTCGATCTTAAATTGGGGAAGCGATTCATATCTTCAAAATTGAGGCATAAAAGATGAGGTAGTTTGCGTTGTGCTGTGACGTTAAATTGTGCGATGATAGGAGACGATCCGTTATTTTTGAAATTTTTATAGTAGTGAACAATCAAGGATTTTGGACTCATATTAGGCTTCTATTTCACCAAAGGTAATGTCCACAATGGACTTTTCTGATCAAAATGTGTTTGTATTTAAGATATGAGAGCATACAGATGATATGAAGATAAAAGAGATCAAAAGAAGTCAAAGGATTTGGAGAAATTTGCAAAGGCGGTGTTGAGCATCGCCCAAGTTGACTCAACACATTGCCGAAGGTTATATTTCTCAACTCTCAAATTTATCTACGTTTGGTGATAGAAGGGAGAAGGTTGCGTATAACCGAAGTGATTCAGCGAAGGTCATTGGTGTCGTCGAACTTAACACACCTTAAGAAAAAAAATCAAAGTTGGAAAGCCTGATTGACGATGATTGCGTAACGCCGACGTACTTGGCGCATCATTGAACTACTCGGCGAGCCCGACTTAGTTCACCGAAATGGCATAGAGGGCATTTTTATGAAAAAATTTGTGAACATATAAATAACTTTTTGAAGAGAGAGATACTTTTTGCCATTATGGATTTTCTAACTCTCTACAAAAAAATTCCTACTATTGGAGATTAAGCTTGTACTTGAAAATTGGGTAGAACCTTCTTGATATTGAAGGTTTTGGGGATTGAAATCTTAGAATTTCAAATCAAGTAGCTATTAAGGATGAGAATTTTGGTATATTTCTATTACATTTTGTTATGAGTAGCTTATCTCCCTATTCTTAGGAGTGTGCAATGTATGGATGATTAATTTACCGATTGTATGTTGTTTAATTGCTTATTAAATGTTGAATTGATTTAAGTTCAACTATCTCTTTATGTTTCATCTACAACTTGAGGTTGCAAACTCTTAATTTCTTTAGATCTCTATTGTTGCTTGTGAAAGACCATTGGAGTGAAAGAAATCTTGTACTTTTAGTTTTAATAATTTTATGACATTACATTTATAATATTAATCTTTTTGTTAAATATGCATTTCATGATGTTTGGTACTTTTAGGGGTTGTTTGGTAGAGTGTATTAGCAAATTTAATTCATGTATTAGCTTTATGTATTAGTAATACCTTGTTTGATGCACTTTTTTCATGCTCTAATATATATTGGAGAGTGTATTACTAATACCATGAATTTCTAGGTATTAATAATATCAAGAAATTTAATGCATGCATTAACATTTCAAAGACACAAATATATACCCCTCAAAACCCCTTTTATATCTTTTTCAAAATAATTGTGGAGGATATTTTTGTACAATACATGTTGTTTTTAATACACCACACTAAACAACGCATAAGAAATAATCTATATATAACTATATTAATGCAAGCATTATTAATATACTTTATTTAGCATTATTTTTACACAATCTACCAAACGACCCCTTAGTTTTTATAATTAATTTACTTAAAATTTACTAATTTAAAAATATAAATTAATTTTTTACTATATTAATTGATAACATATGCTTATCAATTAATATATTCTCAAAAGACAATATATAACTTAAATATTTAATTTAATATATCATTTATAAATATTCTTATTTATTTAATATAAAAATATTTTTTATTTTTAAAATAGTTTAAAAAATAAGTAATTAATATGTAAAATATGAAAAAGAAGAATCTCCCCAATATACCCAAATACTAGGTACCGACTAGGGTTTTATACAGAAAAAAGACAATCTCCACAGAGTGCGGCATCAGAGAGAGGGAGAGCGCAATATGGGTTCGCGTGAGAAGGACCAGCCGACACCGCACCTGAGCAGCCTAGTTGTACGGCCCACTGACAGCGGCGGAGAAAATGGAGGTGGCGGTGCCGGTAGCGACTACGAGCCAGGTGAGGTTCGTCGGGATGCACCGCCGTATTCACGTTCCGATCGATTCTCTGATAGCCATGGTTCGTCCTTTTCTTATCATTTTTCTTTCACGATAATTGTTTATCAATTTTGGAGCCCTCAAAGTCAATTAGTTAACTATTCCAAATTACTTGGAAACTTTTATGGATCTTCACGTCTAGATCGAACAGAGTATATTGATCTGATTGTTGGTGAAAGTTATAGTAATTGTTTATTTTTGCTGGAAATTCTTAAAGTAACTTTGTGTATGTCTATATGGATTGACATGTGTAGTTTCCTTTTTCTCATGGATGTGGCGTGCCATTCCTTTCATATTACACATTTTGCATTTTTTGTTTTTTAGAGCGGGTTAACTGATGCACTTTCAAAGGGTCACGGCTTGTTTTTTGGGTGGTAATTGCTGACAGTTGTCTCATTTGGCTTACACATTTATATCTTCTGTTGCAATGTGGTTATCAAGTTAATTTGATATCAACAATGGTAAATCCTAACAGTTTGCGTCCTATATATCAATCCTACTTACACTCCATTGCTTAGTAATTTAATTATTTGTTGGAAAAATTAGGGTATCTCCAAGTTTTACATTAATTCCTACAGTTGTAATGTATAACCAAAGAGATTCCGCATAAAAAAGAATGTAACCTAAAGACTCTTATCAGAAGCCTGGTTTGTTATAAGTGTCAATAGTTACTAAAACTTATAACAGTTCTTTGCTTCTAATCTGTTTCATTCTTCATTTAGCCCATGTTATTTCTAAGATAATGTAGCTCTTTTTAGACAAATGTGCTATAGTTGATTGTAGTTCATCTTCAGTTAACATGGTGTTATCATCCCTAGTTCACTGATTGACGTATTTGGTCTGTGTAGTATGATCTAATCATCTTGGTCATTTTTCCTCTGGTTTTCACTTGCACTTTTTGTCTATTTGATCAGTTCCTAATCATTTAGTAATTTTGTATGACAGAATCATCTTAACATTCTCATTTCGTTGAGGCTTTGTCTTGTGGCTATGTTGGGCCTTTAGAGGCTCAACAATCTCTCCATTTAGTATAGATGGTCTCACAACCATTCTCTTTCACTGTGCGATGACTGTGTCTGTTGCATGACACCCTCATAGCACATTTCGAGTTTGGTCATGATATTTTGGTCTAGTTTTGTTTTAAAATTTTCTTAATTCTTACGCATGCTTACATGTTGTGCATACATCCTATCTTACTTTTACTTGTCCTAGGCCTTTACTTTCTGGAGTATGTCTCCACCGTTCAAGCTTTTGCAGTGAACTACCTCGCTGGTTTCATCAAATAAAACGATACGTCCCTGAAAGTTTAAACCATGAAAGTCATGTTGTATACTATTGGTGGACTCATATGCAGCTAGCTTAAACAAGTAGAGGCTCAACTTCTTTGTGCACTTCTTTAATTTTCTCCCTAATTTTTGTATTTTGTAGTTCATGATCAATTCCTTCATATCTAATGCCATAGGGAAGTTGCTACAGTTTGACTCTTTTTATCGTCCTTGAATCCACTTTTTAGGGGCTCTTACTATAGATAATATATATGAGGTAGTTTGGGAGATTTACAGGCTTTAGGCAATCAACATGACACATTTGAGAGATCTATTTCATCAGACAGATCTTTTTCGTGCCAAGCCTCTACATTTCTCAGCGAGATGTAACACCATTTATCCACCCACTTGATTCCCGTTGTTCTCCAGTATCATTTATGGAGTGTTAAATTGTGAATGAATTTTGCTATTGTGTTTTACAGCTGAGCACTTTGCCTGCTGCAAGAACTTTGCTCTTGAAGAAGGCACATGGTGGGGTTCTGGTGAGAAATTTTGTTGGGGTATTTTGAACAGGGAAGAGTATGTATCAAGTATTATATTTTATGGACTTTTGCATGGGCTGTGAACTCTTTGTATCATGTTGTGTTTCATGGGATAGCACTATTGATGGCCAGCTTGTATGGATTGGAGAATGATACATGAGATATCTGAGTGTCCTGATCCATCATTGAATGGTTGATGTTGTGAATGAAGTGTTTTTGCTGATTGTCTTTATAGTTGTATAGTTGAGTGGCTGGAAATTCTGCAAGGGTGATGAGTAGTAACTGGTGAAACATGACAAAGACCCGAAATCCTTATGAAGAGATCATTTGGTAGACACTGATTGTCTGGTTATTGGTGTTTCGAGTCCATCCGAATCCTTGTCAATTGGATTCAGGGAAATTAATGAATGTTTTAGTTTTTTCAGTTTTTTGCTTTCTCCAATTAGCAGTGGCTTTTGCGATTTATTCTTTTAGTACTTTAATTTGCTGGTTAAGTAGGAGTTGAATTGGGTATGCATGTGGATTAGTTGCTTTGGTGAAGATTAAATTTTGGTGAATAAGAGATTCCATGTAAGTTTCGACGCATCAATTCCATATAGAAGCCTGAACTTAATAGGACTTATCAACATACCGTGAGCTGGTTTGCGGAAGGGGTTTATTGAGTTCAGTGATTGGATTTTCTCAGCCATTTGCACAAGCGTTTACGATGATTATGGTTGGTTTCATTCAATTGCAGTCCTTTGGCTAAGGTGTTGGATTTTGATTCAATTGTTAGCAGTTTGGTAATTTATGGTATGCACTTTACCTGGATTGTTATCAGTTCAGTAATTGTAAGGTCCCTTGGCTCTGGTGCAGTTTGGAGTCTGGCTTGAAGTTCCCAATTACTGCTTACGTTGGTAGTATTGGTTGTTTCTCATAGATGAAAATGGGTTTTATTTGATTTGGTTAGAGGGAATTAATGTCAACCGTGAAATGAGTGTCGCCGTTCTACTGGCTTAACATTTAGTAACCAAGTCTACTTTTCCTCGAGGATTTCAATAAATTATCATGTCAGGTGTGGATGATATGGAAAAATGTTGTTTTCTACGGTTGATGCACTGTAATAATTTAATTTGAGACATAACTTTGAAGACAGTCATCCTCTTGAGATTCACATTCTCTTCATGCTACTCTTTCTCTTATTTTCGACATCAGGCTATGAACAATGGTAACTGGTTACACAAGCATAGTCCAATTGTTGTTGGCATTTCATGGGTTCCACACTTTAGCTTAATTAGGAAATAATATGGGTAACTTTCTCTCATGATATAGCGCCTCTTATGTTTGGGATTCGCTGGATTTTTTTCAGGGTATAGAGCGCATGCAGGTTCTGTTTCACCTGTGCGCCATAGGAATGCAGATCATCGGTATAGTACTGATTTTGATCATTCAGGTGGCCCACCGCGTAGTCATGGATTTGGTAGCGGTAGAGATCCTGGTAGACATCGAGACTATTCACCCCCTTATGGTCGTGGGAGACACGCTGGCAGGTTTGTGGGCAGAAGTTATGATGGACCTGGTTATGGTGCACGGCAAGTTAGAGGGGAAGGTCTGCCTAGAAGCAATCCAAATGTACGGCCAAGAGATGGTGATTGGATGTGCACGGATCCCTTGTATGTTCTTTCTCTCCCCTATTTTCTGTTAGTATTGAGTTGTCCTTTGAATGTGTCTCATTTCTTTTCTTCTAAACTTATGGTTTTCCTTCATTGCCTAAAAATGTTGTGGTATCTCTGCTAAGATTGTGACTTGGTGGAATTCCTTGATTGAATGCATTGAATTGATTGAGAGTTTCAATATGCCGTTGCTGTATAAGGATCGTTTGCATGGGAGATAGTCTCTTTAGAACTTCTCGAGAACCAACTTTCATTTGAAGTACTTGAAACATGATTCTAATCACTGATTTGTTTGAATTGCAGTAAATGATTTTTGCACCTATGAATCCTACGACTAAGATTGTGACTCAGTAGAAGTCCTTGATTGAATGGATTGAATTAATTGAGAGCTTCAATCTGTCATTGCTGTATAAGGATCGGCTTGAAAGCCAAATTTCATTTGAAGCACTTGAAACATGATTCTAATCAATGATCAGTTTTAATTGCAGTTAATGACTTTTGCACCTATGATTTCTACGCCTTACCTTCAGGTGACTTGTAACCAGATGAATCACAACTTATATTGGAAATCGCTCATACTAAAAGTTCTGTTTTGTCAAGGCTTAGAATAAATTTAAGTGACAAATAAACCATCATTTTATGCAAGAAGAGCTTAAACTTAAACAAAGATAACTTTGCTGCTAACTGAGAAACTAGCAAGAATATTGAATGGACTTATTGAGTTTTTTTCTGATTATTTGTAATGATTGAACTACTTCAATAGTATTCAGTTCTAGAAGTAGATTTTGAAAGGACTGATGTACTTTGATTTTGTGGAAGCAGTAATGATCATTGACATTACATAGCACTTTGGTTGTTTCAATGATGTCTATTGCTGACCTGTGTCTGTGAATACAGGCTTATAAATCATGGCGAGAACTATAATTGCTTACCTCCTAAGAAGAAAAAGGGGAAGTAAATATCTTCTGTTCTAGATGTCATAGCTGTGTATCTTACTCGGCTTCCTGACATTGCAGGTGTAACAACTTGAACTTTGCAAGACGAGAGAACTGTAACAAGTGCAAAAGGCCTCGATATGCACCTCCAGGGAGTCCTCGGAGGGGTTATCCCAGCCCACCTCCCCATCATCGCAATCCTGGTCCCCCAATCAACCGTTCTCCAGGAAGGTTTGTGAATGGGTATAGGTCCCCTCCTCGTGGTTGGGCTAGAGATGACCCCCGAGATTTCAGAGATGGGGTTCCTCATTCCAGATATGAAGGGAGGTTTGCAGATCCGCCAATCCGTAGAGATAGGCCTGATGTTGCTGATGCTGATGGTAGGGACCGAAGTAGGTTTGAACGGCCTCCAGCCCTGGATTGGGGACATAGAGAGCGTGGGAGAGACAGCTATTTGAGTGAGAGAAAAGGTTATGAAAGGCGAACACCATCTCCACCTCATCCACCAGTACTACCACCTCGTGGCCAATGGCCCCGTGATATCAGGGAAAGAAGCCGTTCACCAGTGAGAGGTGGACCACCACCCAAAGACTATCGTCGTGATATATACATGGGAAGGGGGCGAGATGATCGGAGGGTTGGACGAGGTGCATATTAGCTGGTGTTGAAATGATTATATTTGTTGAACTGTGTTTACTGGTTAGCAAAGGTAAAACGACACAAATATTTTCCTAGAACTAGTATTATCCAAGCACATATTTTCTATCAAGTTCAGAATCCGTTTATGTAACTTTTAATTGTGCAGGCATTTGCAATTGCTGAACCAGAAATAGATTTTTGGGAATTCCCTTTGACTCAAACATATTATCCTCATTTCTCAGCCTGTCTTGTGGTATTGTTGTAGCGATTATATTGGTATTTGTTGTCTTAGTACTGTGCTTATTTGATTTACCTTTGGAGGCTGCTTACCATATTCGAAAGAAATGGTAATGACATGATGGTTAAATGTTAACTTTTTGTCAAATTTAATCTTCACCAACGAAGCAATATATATATTGCTTGTCCCATTACTTGATGATTTTGTTGCCCTCCTGTTCGTAATCTTGATTCTGCTGTGAACATTGTACAGACCTAAATGATAGCTGGTAAGTAGGACTAAATTGGAGGCTATATACCACCTTACACCCTATCCTAGGGCGGTAAAACTCAACCAATAAACCAAATCAGAATACATAGTAGTATTTATTAACTAAGGATATAGACTTTTGGCCATTAAACATAGATTATTTCTGTTAATATCCATCTTCATGCTATTTCTAGACATCTTTTCTCCATGAACTATATATATCAGTCCTTCTTCTCTATATTTGCCACACTATAAACATAGGAACTGCTTTAAATAAAGGCATGAAGTGTAGTTGAGCATTATCAGATGTCTAGTAATAGGCATGAAATAATGTAGAGCACCCAGTTGAGTCCAGTTATCAAACCACACTCTTGAATGTCCACACTTAGGCTCCCACTATATCTCCCGATCAAACATATATCTAGCTTCTAACATATATTTTCAAGTCTGAGAACCACCTCTATATAGAGGCCCATTCTTCTTATAATATTTGTTCCATATAAAGGTTGACCAAAGGGATTTTTGAGTCCTGAAGACCCACCACAACTTCGCAAACAAAGAGCCCTTCCAACATCAATAAAGACTTGCACCCAGATAGCCTTTCCTTCTTAGGTTTACAAATTTCAGACCATGCAATCCAGTGTTTGCTTTTTCCAGCCTTCTTGGCATTTTAAAAAAAATCTAGCAAACACACACTTAGGAGAGTTGATAGAAGAGAGTAAGTAAATAGAAATACTATTCAGGACAATGTTAATAAGCACAAGTTTGCAACTTATTATGAACCTGAAAATGACACTTTTTCTTCTTTTCATGGGTTATGAGGCAAACCCAAATAAGTTAGTGGAAAGTTGCCTTGTTCAAACCCAATAGCAAACCTCACCTCTTCAACAATAGAATTATTAATATTACCATGAGGAATTCACTATTCTGTTTGATCACTAGTTGCCTTGATGAAGACTCATAATTCTGTAAAACATTCGTCAAGATGATATAAAAATTATTGTATCATCTGCATAATACAAGTGATTGATTAAATCAGAACATTTAAAATCAGGATCAAGGAATAGGGAGTTTAAAGCTCTAGATTAAATTTCAGCTGTTAAAATAAATAAATAGTCTCGTTGCTTTTGACACCCTTGGTTGAATGAAAGAAACCATGTTCCTGACCATTGATCAGAATTGAATACCAATTATTTGCAATCAGCCTCCACACTTTGTCAGAATCAAACCCCATCTGTTTTAGAACTTCAATTCACCCTGTCATAAGCCTTGGCAATGTCCAGTACATTTGCAATCACTTGTGATATCAGAAATAATTTCTTGAACTAAAAGCATATTCTTAGTAATGTTTCGCCCTTTAACAAAGCCATATTGATTCATAGAGATCAACTTAGGTAAAATCTCCACAACTCTATCATATACCACCCTAGATATAACCTTATTCAGAAAATTACTAAGACTAATATTTCTTTTCTTTGGTAGGAGAACCAAATTAGTATGGGTAACACCTTCACCACATTAAACACATTTACCCCCACCACCTACCATGATTTCTGTAAAAAAATGATCAGTGAAGCCTTGAATCAAGTCCACTAGCACAATCTCATTCTACTCAAAACCCACAGTTTTAACCCCTTCCAAAGAAGGAATTTTATTAATCTTTTTCGTTATCTTCAACATATATCATATTAGGAATATGATCCAACAATGTCAGCTCCACATCACCCCTTATCTGAAAATTGATCCTGGAAGAAAAGAACTTCTCCCGAAAGTTGTCTTTATTTTCTCGTCATTACTCTATATTAGAAGTTCTCGTACAAGTTTAGACTAGGTCCTTAAGAAATGTCAAATTTTATGAAATAAGACCAGTTTGAGTTTTCGATCTATTTATTTCTTTATTTTTATGAATGAGATTCTCTTTGAAATTATCTTTAAAAAAGAGGGATGGATGGTAAGGACTCTCCTATCGAATTAGAACCGATTAGGTGTCTGTTCGCAACAAATTTTCGTAAGCGCTGAAAATCAACTGCAAGCAAAGTAAATAAAAGAAAAATGTTATTTTTTATTGATGAATCGTTGTGAGTACAATTCTGTTGTTCTCTTGATTCTCTCTCCTAAGATTCTACAAGATTCGAGGGCCTTCAGTAACGTATTTCTCAAAATATTGGATGATGTAGACTTCCTTGAGATGTTGTCGATCTCCGAGAACGTCGGAAAGCGCTTCGTCGTTTCAAGTCGATCTCCGGGAAGAACTCCGTTGATGACTCCTTCGAAGAGCTATGTAGTTGATGGTGTAGCTTCCTCCAATTGCAGAATGCTTGTTGAAGAGTTTTCTTGATGCCTAAGCTTCTCTGTGATTCGAGGGCCTTCAGTAGCGTATTTCTCGAATGTAGGATGATGTAGACC